>JAFMOC010000061.1:1210000-1292500 GCA_019802505.1 Corydoras sp. C115
GCAAGTCAATTAGACTGAACAATGTGAGTGTAAATGTTTTCTAAGCTGCCAGGAAGATGTGTGCATACATCTCTGCCTTTAAAGTGAGGACCGACGCTCAGAGCTGATGGATGTAGGTCTCATTTACGAGTGTGGTTTCGTTGGGGTTTGCAGGGGTTTCCCTTTTCAGTGGGCAGATGTAGCCTGGCTTTAACCACAAGGTTCATTCGGTTTTCTGTGCTGCTCCACTTTAAGCTCTCGACCGAATGACAAATCATATTTCAGCAGGTCAAAGACTCAGCGTGCGGAGAAAAACATATGGTTTTTGTCTCTAAAATGTGATCGATTTCAGCTGAATCTGCAGATTCATGGATGATATTGAGATCATTCTGTACTGTTATGATGCTAAGTGATTTTAGGGAGGTTGTGTGAATGTGTATAAGTGTGAGTGAGTGTGTGTGAGTGCAAATGGGGTTACAGATACAGAACCGAAGGATTACAACCTAGTCATCTATTATCCAGTTATATATCAGGTGTCATTTGTAATACTGCTGCACACAGCGGGTCATTGCTTTATCCATCACACACACACACACACACACACACACACACACACACACACACACACACACACACACACACACACACATGTCTGATTCCAAACCGCAGAGACACCACCACAAACCACATGTGGGTGGATTTGAAATTCTAAAAAGCTGTCTTGGACACATGTCTTTAGATATAAAGAGAATTCAAGTGTGCTGTTATTACAGTATGAGTGTGTGGTGTGTTACGGCTGTTAAACTCATTTTCTTAAAGTTCCTAAAGACTTCACGAACTCAGACATGTCATAGTATCCATATTCCTCTGTAAGCCCCTGTATGTATCAGAACTAAGCCATGGAGCAATATGAGGTGTCCACCTTTCCACTTATAGAACATTCTAGAATTCTCTGTGTATGTGTGCAAGTTATGTATCAGAGGAATTTTTAAAAACAATCCAAAAGATGTACGGAGGCACCTACTGGTCCCGCCCTGATGTGTTGGGAGGAGTCCTTGCCCTTCTCCTTCTTAGCTTCTCCAAGCACCTGTGTGAGTGCTATCACCTATGGCCAGCAGGAGGTCAGCGTCTTACTGCACGCCGCCCACTTTATCTTCTTCAGCGGACAACCAAGTGGCAACTAAGATCAGGTTATAACATGTCAAAGAGGCAACCAGTGGAAATTGGGCAGTGTGCTGGAAATGCAAGAGGGGCAGCCACACACCCCTCTCCCCCAGATAGATTGAAAAATGGCACTGTCCCAGTGTTGATGCTTGGCATATTTATGAGCACACTATATAGGATTATCTTCAGAGGTCTTGTGACATCATGCTGGCTGGTGCTGACATCACGAGGAGAGCAAACACTATGGGGCAGGTTGTTTTTTAAGCCCTATGTGAATATAGGCTTGTGGTTAGGGGACCAGCCTTGTGACCTGTAGGTCCCCAGTTTGAGCACCTAACCCCAATCGAGCCTGGGGCTGTATATAAGGTTGTGTGCTCACTTCACTCAGTGTGTGTATATGTGTGTGTTTCACTGCACGGATGGGTTAAATATAAACCTCTAGCAAAAGATATTACGATATAGTTTTGGTTATAGATTTAATATAGGAATATCTTCAAGGGTCTTGTAATGCCAATGGCTTGTGATGTCATCACCAGGATGGCAAACAATAAGAGGCAGGTTGTTTTCTAAGCCCTAAATGTAGATAAGCTCAGGCCTATACATTACTCACTCCACGTGTGAGCTGAGCTTAAGGGAATTACCCCATTTTACCCCATTGTCCCTGCATTAGAATTTAATTTAACCCAATTCTAGAACCTGACATAACACGAATGCTTTGTTTTGTGTGTCTCAGGGTGAGTGCGGTAACTTTGTGCGTCTGATCGAGCCGTGGAACCGGACCCACCTCTACGTTTGTGGGACAGGAGCTTACAACCCCGTGTGTACTTACATCAACCGAGGACACAGAGCGATGGTAAAGACATAGTGTTCCTCCACCCTCCACCTCACTCCTGATCTTAAGGGACCAACACACAGCTGCTACCCCCAGTGCTGTCTGCTGTGTTTAACAGGGTTTTACATTCCCCCCTATTAAACCTCATTTCTACTCTCTCATGCCAACACTCGCTAATCACTAAGCTGGGGCTCTTAAAGAATGATTAGTGAGAGTTTTATGATCCGTCCCCCCTTCAGGTCTCTCTTTGCACACACAAAGCTTAGTTCATACATGGCAAACACATACACACCTGCACAAACACAGAGCGCCTAGATCCCACTTCCCTAATGTCTTGTTTGTCCCTTCCACCTTTTTTCAACCTTGAGTTTTACTGTTTTCGATAGGAAGCTCAATTACGGAGAACAAACTCGCCTCTCTAGCTATTTTTAATGCGCCACCCACCTCCAACCTGATTGCTGATGGAGAGTTTGTTTTAAAAATCCACTCTGACCTCCACGTAAAGGAAGTGAAAGTGATCGGCTGCCAGCTGACAGTCCAGTGGCTTTATACATTTAAACGACAAACATATTCGGTTTTCCTCCAGTGCTCATAATGCATTATAAGTGCATTTATACAGTATTCATAACACTTCACCACATTTGTCATATCCTCTATTATTGCACATAGAGGTTCATAATCACTCTCACAAAGTGTTACAACAATAAGACATGAGGCTTTATAAAACAGTGACATAATGCATTATAATAACTTTGAATTCCTTGGACTTTTAAGCCATTCTTACTTAATACATGAACATTTTAAATTATTTAAAAAATGATAAATGCTCTTAACAGACCTTTATAAGTCATTTTGTACTAATATTGGTTCAGTATCCATAGCGTATTATTTTTCGTAATAATTCTAATTAGAGCTTATAAGCTTTCATAAACAGTTATGAGCACTTATAGTCATTTTCAAGGGAGGGAAATGTTATGACACTGATCTCTAAATTGGATAAAGAAGAGTTAAAACATTTTTTATGTTTATAAAGTCTTATGGCACTTTAAGAGTGAGGCTATAAACATCTATGTACATTGGCAAAGTTTTATAAAGCATTATGAATATATTATCAAGCTTCATGAATGTGTTATATATGTAACATAATGTCACTATGTGTTAAGTCTAATGGCATATTCTTCTAACAGTTTATAAGTGTAGGTATAAACATTTATGTACATTAGCACAGGCTTATGTATGTGTTTATAGTGCATTATAAATACCGGATTCATGCAAAGTGTTACCAAATGTTGTTTAGACTCTGGTTGAGTGAAGGCATTGCACATCATGTGAAGATTAAATAACAGAGCATCATCAACTTTTACATCCAGTCCAGTGTTTTTTATTAAGATTATCATAAAATCATATGCTAAAGAGATGCAGCATGGACAATGGACTGTCCATTATTTGGCTGCTCATCTACAGGCTTATTTTAGGAAGATGGACCGAAACTGGAGTAGTCAGAAGAAACCACTGCCAAAGTCCACACAGGCAGGAAACCTAAACGAGGATTAAAGTAGATTTCCTGAAGCTTTGCAATACCAACTCGACTCGCTGTACCACAGTGCTATGTATATCCTTTGATGGATGTCCTCTGATCTCACCACTTCAGGGCGCTGGAATTAATTCAATGTTCGGGATACTGTCTGTGACCAGATGAAGATTTATCAGAGTCCATATTAACATTGTGGAGAAGAAATCGAGGCATTAAAAGCAGATTAAATAGTGATCGGGTTTAATAACACCACAGTGGACCCGGTTCCTCTGTAACTACTGACTTAATTTAGATGTCACCTTGGATAAAAGCATCTGCTAAATTTCTAAGTGTAATGTAATGTCGTATAATAAATCCAATTCGAACAAAAGAACCATTGCTTGTTCTTTGGGTTCCGTTTCCGGACCCTTGGGTCCCCATAACGGACGCTCTGACTCACTCTATTAGCTCTGGACTGTGGACTTATTGGGTGTCATGCTGAAAACATCTAGCTGTTAGACTGTGTGTTAACTTTACTGCTGTCTCCACAATATCCTTCTATGATATAATTCTGACCTGAAGCAGGCTGTAATTCATGGCACTCGCATCATGGAAAGACTCATTCATTCAATTTTCATTTAATTAAACTTTGATATTAGTGACGTCTGAGCAAACTGTATATAGTTTACAAATGATTTAAAGTTATTCTGCATAATTATTCACACTTTTTAAAACAAATAAAGCCAGACCCGGGCATTTTACGGCCCTGGGGCCAGGTCTGTTCCTTTAGCTGGTCTGTTCCAGCGCGCATGAGGTCAATGGGGAATTGGAGTAGATTCAAAAGAAAGAAGTGTACAGCTGAGAATCACCATCCAAGTAATACCTACTCTATTACAGTCTGACTTTAGAGATAGGGATTCAAGAAGATTAGAAGAAATTTGAGAAACGGATAGACTACAGTCTGTAATTGTACGACAACGAAGTCCATCTACATGATAATAACTGCGTAAATGTCTTGTGTTTCAGATTTCCCAGAATCTGCAGGCGCCTCAGTCTAAAGGACGGGCAAATCGGGCGGCCGAGCTTGAGACTGTGACTGATGAGACGGGGCTACAGGTGTGTAGAGGGGAATGTTGTGTGCTGATTGTGTGGTAGCTAATGCATTTATCTTAATTGTTTGCATTTAACTCACATCAGCATCAACTGTATTGTTCTGTAGCTTGTTTCTCTTTCTATGTTCATAAAATGAACATGCAATTATGTTTACAGTACCAGGAAAAAGTTTGGACATGTCCCCTTCTTGCTCCATTGTCTATTTCCTCCACTTATCATATAGATTATATATAGACATTACAATTCCAGACTGTAGTCCATCTGTGTTCTTTGTTGTTGTTAGTCCGTTGTTGGTTCTCTGTTCTCTGTTGGTCAGGAGCATCACAGAACAGGTATCATTTGGATGGTGGATTGTTTCTTGTCAGTTCTGCAGTGACACTGATGTGGTGAGGGGGTTTTAGTGCAGCAGTGCTGCTGGAGTTTCATTTCTCCACCTCAGTGACACTGCTGGGATAGGAACAATGCACCCACCCAATAATCCCTGCTCTGTGGTGCTACTATTGGGGTTCTGACCATTAGAACAAAGTAAAGGGGACATACACAGTATGTACTGTAGAACACAAACAGATGAACTACAGTCTGGAATTGTAGAACTACAAAGTCCATCTGTACAGAAAATGGAACTGAGAACATGGACAATAAGTGGAGAAAAAAGGAGGCGTGTCCAAATCTTTGACTGATATGTCAGGTCTAAAAAGCTATCGTTGTGTGTGTCTCTGTTCTGTGAGATCTCATCGTTTTCAAGCCAAGAACTAAGCATACATTCCACAAAAAAAAAGAACCTTATGCTTTCTGTGGTAATCCAGAGCAAACAGTGGGGTGTATGTTGTGTTTGTGCTGCAGCAGGAGAAAGCAGAGCGCTGCTCAAACACTGGATCTCGGCTTCCATTCAAATCTCAGAATGAAACTTGTAACCTCTCCTCATTCTCCCGAGGCGAAAAAACCTAGAGAGGGTTTTACAAATCCAACGTGGGTGTAGCTGTTACCTGAACCCACCGCTGCGTATAAAGCTGTATTGTGCAACCACAGTCCTATTGTTACAGATTGTTCAGTCAGCCTGGTACACTCCAGATATTCAGGTTATACACACACACACGCACACACACACACACACACACACATACACAAACGATCCTCTATTAGGGTCGTGGGGGGTTCCCTTTGCCCATCCAAGGGAGAACGTTCCAGGCTCTGGGCAGATACACCCAGGACAGGGTGCCAATCTATCGCTGGGCACACACTCACTCACACAGACACACTCTATATGGGGCAATTTGGAGAATTCAATTGACTTGATCCATGTTTTTGGACTGTGGGAGGAAACCGGAGAACCCGGAGGAAACCCATGTGGACACGGGGAGAACATGGAAACTCCACCCAGATTGGCAATCGAACCGGGAATCCCTTTTGCTGAGAGGAGAACATGCTAACTACTAAGCCACCGTGCCGCCCTATATATATTATATATATATATATATATATATATATATATATATATATATATATATATATATATATATATATATATTCATTCATTCATTATTTTCCGCTTTATCCTCTATTAGGGTCGCGGTGGGGTTCCCCATGCCCATCCAGGGGAGAACGTTTCGGGCACTGGGCAGAAACCCACAAGGACATGGGGAGAACATGGAAACTCCACCCAGATAGGGATTTGAACCGGGACTCCCTAGCGCTGTGTGTGTGTGTGTGTGTGTGTGTGTGTGTGTGTATATATATATATATATATATATATATATATATATATATATATATATATATATATATATATATATTCTAGTTTGAAGAGCTGAATGGAGAAAAACCTTTAAAACACCCCTTGCGATTAACAAGTGAAGTCTTTGCTGACAAAACGTATTCAGCACGTTATTTGATAAAGTTGGACTGTTAGTTAATGCTATTCATATCCATAGCTGAACGTCTTTAAGAGCATGATGGATATTGCTCTCTAAATAGAAGGGAGTACTGGAGCCTGTATCAGTGAATCACTCTGGAAGGTCACCAGCATTCTGAAAGATTCAGGAGAACAGAAATAGTGGAGGTCAAGTTGGGGTTTGAAAGAATTGCTCATAGGATTAGTAGCAAGGCAAATTAAAGGCCTTTATTTGCCTGCAATGGCTTTGGAGTGATGTGCTGCATTGTTCTACTGTGAGGTGACACCTGCACAAATATGACTTCCATGAAAGAGTCATTAGAGGAGAAGCCTTTTATCAATTCAGTCAAATACCAGCAGATTGTAGCAAACATTCCACCATTGGTGCCAAAAAAAGGATGAAAGGGAATCGCTCCTACAACAGAACATTGATCCTCACCACACCCTGCACCACCTCGAGCGATGCGTGTTTGTTTTTTCCTTTTTTCCCCATCATTAGTTCATTCAAGACAGTAGAATGTCACAAAACCACTTACCAGGAATAAAAAGCAAACAAAATAACATTTAGCTGACCACTAACGGCTTGAGCATTGTGGCTGTTCTTTCTGCCTGTGGGGTTGAACAGCAATAAAATACAGAAGTTCTGACAGATGCAGACAAATAATACTTCTGCTCACAGCATACAGAAATTGGACAACGTCCCACCATTCTCCTCAAAAAACTGACGTGGATTCCACAGCTGTTGCTGCCGCTGCTGCCGTAGACTGAGACTCCCATGGGTAGCTGTCTTTAAAATCTGTGAAATAGTAGGTTACCATACATATAATACAATCCACTCATAGTTTTCCAGCCAAGATGTTCGTTTTTTCGATCAGCGTAATTGAACTAACACCTCATCTTGTTTTCTTCAAGGTCTGGTAGGTGGAACGTCGTCTCGTATGAAGACCAATGTGCCATTTGAGTTAATCTATACGTGTATGTTTCTGTCACAGGAGTATATCTTTCATTTGGAGCCAGGCAGTGAGGACTCTGGTAAAGGGAAGTGCCCATACGACCCTAAACTGAACAGTGTCTCAGCTCTGATTAGTAAGTAGCCTGTATTCCATATATATTTAAACACCTTTATTATAGAGAATACATGCAAATGGAAGGCACAGGGTGTGGTAGCTCAGTGGGTAGGGTGTTGGACTATCGTCAGAAGGTTGTTGGTTCAAATCCCAGGTCCACTGAAGTTACAAACTTCACGAAATTCAGCCACTTTAAAAAAAAAAAAAAAAAAAAAAAGGACAACCCAGAACCACTGCTCCAGGGCAAATCAGACAATATACACAAGATGCCGTATAGGTCGCTCAAATCTAACTCATAAACGTATAACAAGAGATGAACCACCAACCTGCCAACCAGTCAACATCCCACTAACAATAAAACACATTCTGACCGACTGCCCTGCCCCCAACCACATCAGAAGATCATACTACCAAGAAAAGAACATAAAAGACCTTTTTGAAAAGAACCCACCTGAGAAAATACAGAACTTTTTATCGCACCTAAACTTCATCCATCCATTATCTTCCACTTTATCCTATATTAGGGTCACGGGGGGGTTCCCCATGCCCATCCAGGGGAGAACGTTTCGGGCTGGGGGAAGATAGACCCAGGACAGGGTGCCAATCTATTCCTGGGCACACGCTCACTCACACAATCACACTATGGGGCAATTTGGAGAACTCAATCGACTTGATCCATGTTTTTGGACTGTGGGAGGAAACCCGAGAACCCGGAGGACACCCACGCGGACACGGGGAGAACATGGAAACTCCACCCAGATTGGGATTCGAACCGGGAATCCCTAGTGCTGAGAGGCGAACGTGCTAACCACTAAACCACCATGCCGCCGCATCTAAATTGAAACACCCAATTTAATATTCTTTTCACTAACCTCCTCCCCATCTGCCAAGTGTATGCCACAAATAGCCAAATACGAGCTTTAGTGGCAGTAAAACAAACCCAAACCAAAACCAAACCACTGAAGTTACCAATGTGGGTAAAGATCACCAAAATGGTGCCCACTGTCTTCCTTGGTTAAGAACTCAGGATTCTTATACAGGATAACGCTTTAGGGCTTTTTCATGCATCCAAAATGGTCCGCCTTAAGGAGGTAGAACTATAAAAAAAAGTCAGCTGATGTGGTTTCACCCCGCTTTACCCTGATTACACAGACACAAGTGTGATTTACATGGAGGGGTAGTTTATCTGCAGCATTCCAGTGAGATAGTGTTAATCACTAGAGTTATAGTAGGCAGCTCCTTGGCAGTGTCTTCAATCACAACTCGGCTTACTCACACGCTCACTCACCCGCACTACTCACTACTCACTACTCACTACTCAAATAACAAATGCAGAACTCTGTGAACTCCTCCGTGAACGAAACCTGGCCAAGTTGGTGAAACTGGAAGAACCAAACTTGTATTCATCTGTAGATTTAGGGTTGAAGAGTAGGTTTAAGGTTGGACCGTCTACCGGAGGAGGAAAGCCCCCCCCCCCCCCCCACTTTGGCTTCCTGCCAGTGGGTGTGTTAGACATCTTATAAATAAATGATCTATTTTGCCTACTGTGCTTTACACACAGAGGAATTTATCCTCTACATTTAACCAAACACACACACACACACACACACACACACACACACACACTCTGAGTGAAGTGAGCACACGTGCCCGGGGTGGTGGACGCTCTTGTATATGGTGCCCATGGACCAAATGAGATTTGATGCCTTGCCCCAGGGCATTTCAGCGATGGTACTTTGTGGGACCGGATGTGGAACCGGGAACCTTCTATTTGCAGGACTGATTCTATAACTCCAAGCCAACATCTGCCCCAATTCCAAAATACTAGCAACTGTATCAGCGTCTTAATTTCGTTACTAGGCAGTTTCCATGTTCTCAGCGTGTCCGCATGGGTTTCCTCCGGGTTCTCCAGTTTCCACCCACAGTCCAAAAACATGGATCAAGTCAATTGAGTTCTCCAAATTGCCCCATATAGAGTGTGTATGTGTGAGTGAGTGTGTGCCCAGCGATGGATTGGCGCCCTGTCCTGGGTCTATCTGCCCAGCGCCCGAGACGTTCTCCCCTGGATGGGCATGGGGAACCCCACCGCGACCCTAATAGAGGATAAAGAGGAAGATAATGAATGAATGAATGTATCAGCATCTTAATTTCGTTACTAGGCAACACGGTGGCTTAGTGGTTGGCATGTTCTCCTCTCAGCGCTAGGGATTCCCGGTTCGAATCCCCATCTGGGTGGAGTTTCCATGTTCTCCCCGTGTCCGCGTGGGTTTCCTCCGGGTTCTCCGGTTTCCTCCCACAGTCTAAAAACATGGATCAAGTCAATTGAGTTCTCCAAATTGCCCCATACAGAGTGTGCATGTCTGTGTCAGTGAGTGAGTGAGTGTCCAGCGATAGATTGGCGCCCTGTCCTGGGTGTATCTGCCCAGCGCCCGAAACGTTCTCCCCTGGATGGTCATGAGGGATGGGCATGGGGAACCTAGGATAAAGCGGAAGATAATGAATGAATGAATGAATTTCGTTGCTTATGTTTCTGCATTTTAGATGGAGAGCTTTATGCTGGAGTGTATATCGACTTCATGGGAACCGATTCAGCTATTTTCCGAACGCTGGGGAAAAATACCGCAATGCGCACCGACCAGTACAACTCCCGATGGTTGAACGGTAAACAGAGCATTCCAGTTTCACGCTCCACCTGTTTTCTATTTGAGGCTGAGTACAAACGTACAAACGAGTGGTGGTTTGAGTGGCGCTTCGTGTTCATGTCCTATTTCCTCTCTGTTGGCCAGATCCATCATTCGTCCACGTGCACCTAATCCCAGACAATGCTGAGAAAAACGATGACAAACTTTACTTTTTCTTTCGGGAGAAGTCTCTGGATTTGGGCCAGAGCACCAAATCGGAATCACGCATCGGACGCATCTGTCTGGTAAGTGTGCAAATGAGCCAGTGGAGGCAGGTATGATCATTATGGCTGAATCTCCATCTGGAAGTTTAAACGTTGAATAGATGCTGTGTTTCTATATGCAATTTTATCATTAAAGAGAAAAAAATGTTTTTGTTTGAGCAGTAATACACTGGCTGGCCAAAAAATAAAGGCGAACCCTTATTTAGTAGTATTTGGTTGGACGGCGGCACGGTGGCTTAGTGGTTTAGCATGTTCTCCTCTCAGTGCTAGGGATTCCCGGTTCAAATCCCAATCTGGATGGAGTTTTCATGAATTCTCAAATTGCCCCATATAGAGTGTCTGGCGTGGTTTAGCATGTCCTTCGTGTCTGCGTGGGTTTCCGCCGGGTTCTCCGGTTTCCTCCCACGGTCCAAAAACATGGATCAAGGTCAATTGAATTCTCCAAATTGCCCAATATAGAGTGTGGCATGGTGGCTTAGTGGTTTAGCATGTTCTCCTCTCAGTGCTAGGGATTCCCGGTTCAAATCCCAATCTGGATGGAGTTTTCATATTCTCTCCGTGTCTGTGTGGGTTTCCGCCGGGTTCTCCGGTTTCCTCCCACGGTCCAAAAACATGGATCAAGGTCAATTGAATTCTCCAAATTGCCCCATATAGAGTGTGGCACGGTGGCTTAGTGGTTTAGCATGTCCTCTCCGTGTCTGCGTGGGTTTCCGCCGGGTTCTCCGGTTTCCTCCCACGGTCCAAAAACATGGATCAAGGTCAATTGAATTCTCCAAATTGCCCCATATAGAGTGTGGCACGGTGGCTGAGTGGTTTAGCATGTTCTCCTCTCAGTGCTAGGGTCCCGGTCTGCAATCTGGATGGGTATTTCCGCGTGTCTGTGTGGGTTCGCCGGGTTCTCCGGTTTCCTCCCACGGTCCAAAAACATGGATCAAGGTCAATTGAATTCTCCAAATTGCCCAATATAGAGTGTGGCACGGTGGCTGAGTGGTTTAGCATGTTCTCTCCGTGTCTGCGTGGGTTTCCGCCGGGTTCTCCGGTTTCCTCCCACGGTCCAAAAACATGGATCAAGGTCAATTGAATTCTCCAAATTGCCCAATATAGAGTGTGGCACGGTGGCTTAGTGGTTTAGCATGTTCTCCTCTCAGTGCTAGGGATTCCCGGTTCAAATCCCAATCTGGATGGAGTTTTCATATTCTCTCCGTGTCTGCGTGGGTTTCCGCCGGGTTCTCCGGTTTCCTCCCACGGTCCAAAAACATGGATCAAGGTCAATTGAATCCTCCAAATTGCCCCATATAGAGTGTGGCACGGTGGCTTAGTGGTTTAGCATGTCCTCTCCGTGTCTGCGTGGGTTTCCGCCGGGTTCTCCGGTTTCCTCCCACGGTCCAAAAACATGGATCAAGGTCAATTGAATTCTCCAAATTGCCCAATATAGAGTGTGGCACGGTGGCTTAGTGGTTTAGCATGTTCTCCTCTCAGTGCTAGGGATTCCCGGTTCAAATCCCAATCTGGATGGAGTTTTCATATTCTCCCCGTGTCTGCGTGGGTTTCCGCCGGGTTCTCCGGTTTCCTCCCACGGTCCAAAAACATGTTTCAAGGTCAATTGAATTCTCCAAATTGCCCCATATAGAGTGTGGCACGGTGGCTTAGTGGTTTAGCATGTCCTCTCCGTGTCTGCGTGGGTTTCCGCCGGGTTCTCCGGTTTCCTCCCACGGTCCAAAAACATGGATCAAGGTCAATTGAATTCTCCAAATTGCCCAATATAGAGTGTGGCATGGTGGCTTAGTGGTTTAGCATGTTCTCCTCTCAGTGCTAGGGATTCCCGGTTCAAATCCCAATCTGGATGGAGTTTTCATATTCTCCCCGTGTCTGCGTGGGTTTCCGCCGGGTTCTCCGGTTTCCTCCCACGGTCCAAAAACATGTTTCAAGGTCAATTGAATTCTCCAAATTGCCCCATATAGAGTGTGTCTGTGTGAGTGAGTGTGTGCCCAGCGATAGATTGGCGTCCTGTCCTGGGTGTATCTGCCCAGCACCTGAAACATTCTCCCCTGGATAGGCATGGGGAACCCCCCCGCCCCTGCGACCCTAATAGAATAAAGCATAAGATAATGGATGGATGGATGGATGGACTGCCTTGATTACGGCTCACATTCTCTGTAGCATCGTCTCCACAAGCTTTATTTATTTCTGTCCAGCGTTGCATTAATTTTTACCCAAGATCTTGTATTGATGATGGAGATTTGAAACATCATCAAGATTTGAACCCAAATGGGGTAGCATTTTTTTCTTGTGTGCAATGTTGATGTTTGTTTGCCACCTAGGTGCTGAAATGTCCCTGTTCTTTAATCTCTTGATGTCCACTTTGTCAGTCCAACCCCTGACCCCAGGACTTGTTGATCTCCTGATGCTGTATTCCTGACTGAATGTCTTGTACCGCAGAGATAAATGTAAACGACTTTCAGCATGTAGAAGGCTGCTCAGTGCCAAGGACTAAATTTACTTCTAAATTGCAATGGAAATAAAGCGTCCTGGGTAACAGAGCAAATTTGACCCAGAGGGCCGTGGGTACTGAGTCGAGAGGCTGGAAACAGTTAGAATTTATGATTTGTTGTGGGTCTTTGAGTGAAAGGCCACAGTTAGTCAGTTAGTCTCTCTAATTAAGATATTTCACATTTTACGTATACAGTGCCAATCAAAAGTTAGAACATGCCCCCTTCTTGCTCCTCTACTTACCATATAGATGGACTTTGTAGTCCATCTGTGTTCTTTGTTGTTGTTAGTCCCCTGTTGGTTCTCTGTTCTCTGTTGGTCAGGGGCATCACAGAACAGGTATCATTTGGGTGGTGGATTGTTTCTCTGATGTGGTGAGGGGGTTTTAGTGCAGCAGTGCTGCTGGAGTTTCATTTCTCCACCTCAGTGACACTGCTGGGATAGGAATAATACACCCACCCAATAATCCCTGCTCTGTGGTGCTACTATTGGGGTCCTGAGCATTAGAACAGAGTAAAGGGGACGTACACAGTATGTACTGTAAAACACAAAGAGATGAACTACAGTCTGGAATTGTAGAACTACAAAGTCCATCTTCACAGAAAATGGAACGGAGAACATGTGGAACAAAAAGAGGGTGTGGCCAGACTTTTGACTGGCGCTGTGTTTTGATTTATGGTTTAGTTTGTAATGACAGATTTAATCCTCAGTCCTGTGCTTTTGTGCTGGTTGCTGTAGTTTTGCTCCACGTTCTCGTTCCTCTCTCTCTTCTGCTTGCTGTCCTCGTGTAATTTAGCCTCTCTGGCATTTCTCTGACTCGGGGCAGTTGGGCGACCTGGCAGTGAAATGAATGTGTTTATACCCCCGTCAGCGCACGACCCTTTCCCCTTCACTCTCTTTCAGAAGAGGATGCATGTTTGTGGTTTGAATGTAGACCACGATGTACACAGCACATCGCGCGGTGTTTAGCTTCAGCCGAGATTGATGCCGAATGTCTGAATTGAAAATGTGTGTGCTTTCCCAGAACGACGATGGTGGTCACTGCTGTTTGGTGAACAAGTGGAGCACTTTCCTCAAAGCTCGCCTGATCTGCTCCGTCCCTGGGGCGGATGGGATAGAAACCCATTTCGATGAGCTTCGTAAGTGCCGTTTCAGCTTCTTTTTGTGATGCACCTGATTTTGGCCATGTTTAAAAAAAGCTGGGTGATTTCTCAAGATCCTTAAATACAGATATGCACAGTGTGTGTGTGTGTGTGTGTGTGTGTGTGTGTGTGTGTGTGTGTGTGTGTGTGTGTTTTTGTGTGTGTGTTCTTTTTTAAAAATGTCTTTCTCTGCTTTCCAGTAACTGGTTTATTTCACTAATTGCTCCTTTAGTTACACCAAGGTGTATTTTCATGGTTCTGCTACAAACTTTATAGCTGATTAGCTTTTCCAGCCAGTGCATATAAACCCGTTTCACTAGCTGTTAGCTGTGTGTGTGTGTGTGTGTGTGTGTGTGTGTGTGTGTGTGTGTGTGTGTGTGTGTGTGTGTGTGTGTGTGTGTGTGTGTGTGTGTGTGTGTGTGTGTGTGTGTGTGTGTGTGTGCGCACACATACATGGTCATTTTAAATAAAGGCCATAAATCTATAATGCCATGCAACTTATACTAATGACCAGACTCCTGATAGCCGTGTGTGTGTGTGTGTGTGTGTGTGTGTGTGTGTGTGTGTGTGTGTGTGTGTGTGTGTGTGGGTGTGGGTGTGTGTGTGTGTGTGTGTGGGTGTGTGTGTGTGGGTGTGTGGGCGTGTGTGTGGGTGGGTGGGTGTGTGGGTGGGTGGGTGTGTGTCAGATATATATAACACTTTGGGAACCAAAACCTGTTCAAACACACACTTTAGTGACTTTATGTAAGTGTGGAGATCACAAGTTGCTCAATGCAATTCATTCAGGTTTAAAGTGAAATGATGTAGAATGGTTGCAGCTATGGTTATGGTAAGGTTGATTTTTAATGTTAGGTTATTAGTGTTAAAATAATAAGGTGCAAGATGTTGTGCATTATTATGAATAAATCACAGGAAATAGGTGTTCCGTGTCACGGCTGGACAAAAGCACAACCAATCAGATTTATAGATGAGGACTACATGTTATAATAGAAGTCTATGTATGTAAATTTGAGACTAGGATGAACAAAATGTACAGAGGAGTTTTGGAAGGCACATGGGTTTGGCACTTGACAGTGGGGTTCCACACTCCTCTTTGGCCAGCAGGAGGATCATGGCAACCCCTGTCGACTTCTCCGGTTACTGTGTTTATATTTAGCTCACATATAGACGAAATCTATTTTTGGTGCAAGATATTTTAAAAGTCATTAACTTTAATGCAGCTTAGAGTTCTGTCAGTTAAATTATGGAAAGTGGACATTGAAATCTACTAATCGCACATCTATAATAAATAATCCTGCAGCCAGGAGGAGACGATCTGAAGAGTAGATTCCTCTTCCTCTGTATGCTGTATGTAAAGAACCAGAGCCTGCAGCTGCCTCCCATGTGTGCATGTCAGCAAATATGTGTAATAGTATGTTTGCGTAATGGTGTGTGGGGTGCACTAAGTGAGAATGTAGGGAGATTAGGGGAGTTTTTACAGGTGGAGAACGTTAGAACATCTGGCAGCTTCATCCCTGATGAGTAAACGCTTGCTGGGGGTGGTGCTGTTGCTTCGTTGTTTTATTTCACAATGCAGAGGGTGGATCCCACCGATGACTTTAGAGTCAGTTTCATCACGACAGTAAAGAAGGCTTTAAACAGCAAGGCAGGACAAAAAAAACAACCTACATTTAGAACCCTAAACTAAAAAGTGTTTTCCTGATGTTTTGATGATAAGATCAAATAAAAATGGAAATAGAAATCCGGTTCATAAACATAAAGAGGAAAGGAATAAGAACCAATCACAGGCTGTGTTGTTTTTAACGTTCACTAACACTGCAGGACTCGTATATGAGACGTCAGCAGTCTGTGTCAGGTCTGTACATTATAGACCTCATATGGACCAACCAGTTGTAACTCGTGCAGAATGAGGCTGTTGCTAAAACATAGGACACTCTAAACTTAATGCTAACCCTAGATAGACAGTGTTTTTGCAATAGTGAAAACTTTTTTAGTGGTAACATCTCTAATTTTAATACATAATACATATGTATTATAATACATATAATGTAATACATACAATACATAATACATAATTTTTATGTAAATATTTTTTTTAGCAGTGGTAAGTTTTAGGAATTTTTTTTTTCTTGGACAGAAATGTATTTGATCTTTTTTTGTCTTTGCTAAAAATGTTTTTACTCTTTTTTAAAAAATAATTTATATATTTTTTTGCCGTAATTATTATTATTTTTTTTAATTTTTGGGACGAAAACTTTTTTTTATGTTTTTTATTGTTGTGGAAATATACATTTCCTTTTTTAGTGGTGGCAACATATTTGAATTAAAACATTATTATTCTTTTTTTTTTATTAATTTAAATTTTTTTTGTGGTGCGTTTTTGTGGATCAAGCTTTTTTTAAGCAATGCTATCTTTTTCCATTTTTTTTTTGTGATGATACCTTTTTTGGTGATACATTTGAGAACATGACTCCACCCAGATTTTTTATAGTAGCGCTGGAGGAGAAATGCTAACCACTATGCCACCGTTTTTTTTTAATTATATATTATTTTTTTTTTTTATTAATTGGATAATTTTTTTTATCTTTTTCCATATTTTTTTTTGTGATGAAAACTGCATTCCAGTGGTGGAAACTGTATTCCAATCAAACTAAATTTAATTTACATACATTTGTTAAATCATCAAACCCAAACGGATAGTTTCTCTTTACCTGGATGCTGCTCTTTTTCATCTCCGGGTTTTGATTCTAGTTTCCACTCTTCATTTACTGTTTATAAATCAGCGCTGGCTGTGAAACGATGCCCTAAAAAGAAGCTTTACGAAATTTCCTTTATGGAAGTGTTTTTTAGAAACGTATTCCTGCTGACACATCTCATTAGAAATGAACCCTGAATAAATATTACAGTAAGTGTGTGAAAGAGCTGCCAGATGGGTGTAAGGGTGAATTTGAAGGGTTTAAGCAATGACTGGCTGGATGGCAGTGTTATGATTTAATCTGGGATGCTGCCACTTTACACTTCTGAAGCATGATCTCACAAGTCATCACTTCCTCCATACACAGCTGTTAACAACTATTTCTCTCTCTCTATTACCTTCACTGTTGACTTTATTGTGCTCTCTCTTCCTCTCTCTCTCTCTCTCTCTCTCTCTCACACACACACACACACACACACACACACACACACAAGTTAATGTAACAAATCTATATGTACTTAAGTAAAATCTAGTTTAAACTGCTTTAGTACTTCTGCTACCCGTTGCAAATGTTTTTATCTATAACAGCTGAAAGATTACTTAAGTATATTGTAATAATGCATGTGGACACGGGGAGAGCAGGATTCAAACCTGACCTCAGCGCTAAGAAATGGGCATTCTAACCACAACCATGCTGTCCAAAAAATCTATCTTTACCTTTAATAATGAATTACAATTCATATTTTAAACCTAGGCGGCACGGTGGCTTAGTGGTTAGCACGTTCGCCTCTCAGCGTTAGGGATTCCCGGTTCGAATCCCAATCTGGGTGGAGTTTCCATGTTCTCCCCATGTCCGCGTGGGTTCTCCGGTTTCCTCCCACAGTCCAAAAACATGGATCAAAGACAATAGAATTATCCAAATTGCCCCATATAGAATGTCTGTGTGAGTGAGTGTGTCCCCAGCGATGGATTGGCGTCCTGTCCTGGGTCTATCTGCCCAGCGCCTGAAACATTCTCCCCTGGATGGGCATGGGGAACCCCACCGCGACCCTACTAGAGGATAAAGCGGGAGATAATGAATGGATGGATTTTAAACCTAACCCTGGTGTGTGTGTGTGTGTGTGTGTGTGTGTGTGTGTGTGTATTATAGGTGATGTATACATACAACCCACCCAGGACACCAAGAATCCAGTTATTTATGGGGTCTTCTCTGTTTCTGGGTAAGTGTGTGTGTGTGTGTGTGTGTGTGTGTGTGTGTGTGTGTGTGTGTGCGTGCACACATGTACATATTTGCTTGTCCTGCATCATCTACAGATGTCTCAAACTCAAACACTCATCCATCCTACCTACACATCTAAATGCTTGGGTGCAGCGAGGCTGTGATGGGCGGAGCAAGAGTCAGGCTGAGGATGCAGATCAGGCCAAATCTCACCAAAATTATCATAAACTCGAATATCACTGGGTTTTAACAATATTTATCTCATATATAACCCCCCCCCACACACACACACACCACATGTACACAGTGCCAGTCTGGTCAGTCTCCCCCTCCAGCCTGGTGTTGTCCTCTTTTCACCATCATGCAGAAGGAGAGATAATCAGAGACATGAATCACAACAGAGGTGATACCGCTCACATGATCTGCATCATAAGCCCAGAAACATGATCCTGTCATATACTTCATACAGAGTATCGCACAAAGTACTCACTACTCTTTTTTAAATTCATAATTAAACAGTATTAATGATGATAATGATGATGATGATGTCAGATTTTAGTTCCAGTGTGTCGTATCTCATGACAATAAACGTTTCTTTAATGCAGGTCTGTGTTTAAAGGCTCAGCGGTTTGCGTTTACTCCATGACAGATGTCCGGATGGTGTTCAACGGACCATTCTCACACAAGGAGGGTCCAAACTACCAGTGGGTGGCGTACACGGGCAAAATCCCATACCCCAGACCTGGAACAGTAAGCCTTGCTGCATTCTTATGTAGTGGTTGTGAGAGGTTTATCTATGATAGTGCCCAGTGATAGATTGGCGCCCTGTCCTGGGTGTATCTGCCCAGCGCAAGAAATGTTCTCCCCTGGATGGGCATGGGGAACCCCCCCACGACCCTAATATAGGATAAAGTGGAAGATAATGAATGGATGGATGGATGGATATTTATGATAAGAAATGCACGGTGGCTTAGTGGTTAACACGTTCGCTTCTCAGCACTAGGGATTCCCGGTTCGAATCCCCATCTGGGTGGAGTTTCCATGGTCTCCCCATGTCCGTGTGGGTTTCCTCCGGGTTCTCCGGTTTCCTCCCACAGTCCAAAAACATGGATCAAGTCAATTGAGTTCTCCAAATTGCCCCATACAGAGTGTGCATGTCTGTGTCAGTGAGTGAGTGAGTGAGTGTGTGCCCAGCAATAGATTGGCGCCCTGTCCTGGGTGTATCTGCCCAGCGCCTGAAACGTTCTCCCCTGGATGGGCATGGGGAACCCCCCCCCGGCGACCCTAATATAGGATAAAGTGGAAGATAATGGATGGATGGAAATGCATCAGTGTGGGAATAAGTTTAAAAAAAACCTCCAGGTTTTTTCTGGTTTCTTTCCACAGTCCAATAACATGGATTCAAGGTGAAATGGCTGCTTTAAATTACCCCTATTTAGTATACAGTGTGTCTGTGTATGTGAGTTTGTGCCCAATGATCTGCCCAGCACCTGAAATGTTCTCCCTTGCATGTGCCTGGGAACTCCCCCCACCACACCAGTAGAGGATTGGATGATAATGGATGGATCAGAGCTGAGAGTGTTGATGTGGTTAGTAGGGTGTGGTGCTGCCAATCAGAAGGTCGTGAGTCCACAGAAGTTAACAATGTGGGTCCTTCAGCAAGACCCTTTTATTTCTCCCGGGGGGCTGTATCTTGGTTGACCCTGTGTTCTGAGTCCAACTATCAAGTTGGGATACTTTAGGTCATAATAAAATAAAATAAAATAATAAATAAAAGCAACTAAAATATAATTCATAGAACCCCATCTGTAATTATATTAAACAAGTTCTTATTCATCTTCTTAAGTGTCCTGGTGGAACCTTCACCCCCAACATGAAGTCTACCAAAGATTATCCAGATGAGGTCATCAACTTCATGCGCAACCATGCCACCATGTACAATGCCGTGTATCCGGTTCATAAGCGCCCCCTGGTGGTCAGAACCAACGTGGACTACGAGTTCACTACAATCGCTGTGGACCAGGTGACAGCAGCAGATGGGAATTATGAAGTCCTGTTTCTGGGAACAGGTGAGATTATTCAGCTCTTGTAGTTTGAATGAGAAACCATAGCGTCTCCGGTGGTTTCAGGACTGCAGTGTGGGACGGCTGTCTCACCGGAGCCGCCCGCTGAAAGCAAGAGTCGCATGAGAAGCTGTTAAAACACATCACACATTAGAAGAGCTCAGAGGATCAGAGAAGTGCAAATGTTTGGGAAGACCCTCTGCAAAACTTCCAGAGATCACAGATAGATTTAAATAATCCAACTTCGACACAAATACAGTTTCAGGTGCAGATTTAAGACGTAGTTAAGTTCACATCATCAAAACTGCCTGAAATAAAATATCATTTAAATTAAAAAGAATATTGAATATACAGTGGATAGTGAGTGAGTGAGTATATATATATATATATATATATATATATATATATATGTGTGTGTGTGTGTGTGTGTCTGTGTAAAGTATATATATATATATATATATATATATATATATATATATATATATATATATATATATATATATATATATATGTATGATTGTATGTATGTATGGATATATACACACACTGTATGTGTGTGTGTGTGTGTGTGTGTGTGTGTGTGTGTGTGTGTGTGTGTGTATGCACAGTACGTATGGCTTATGGCTCATATTCATATTCCGATATTGTGTTCACAGATTAGATTTTAGATTACAATACAGAATTAAAACTTCATATCTTCAAACTTCTGATTGTAGCCTGATAAAAGTTTTGCCCCGCCCCCTTTTTGCACCACTTATTTTCCATGTTCTCAGTTCCACTTCCTGTAAAGATGGACTTTGTAGTTCTACAATTCCAGACTGTAGTTCGTCTGTTTGTGTTCTACAGTACATACTGTGTACATCCCCTTTACTCCTTCACTCAGTGTGTGTGTGTGTGTGTGTGTGTGTGTGTGTGTGTGTGTGTGTGTGTGTGTGTGTGTGTGTGTGTGTGTGTGTGTGTGTGTGTGTGTGTGTGTGTGTGTGTGTGTGTGTGTGTGTGTGTGTGTGTGTGTGTGTTAAATGTGGAGACAACGTGTGTAAGCACTGTAGGGATGACAGATGACGTAATCACTTCAGTTCTGTTTATGAGTAATTATTAAATCTGGATTAATTTTTCATTGTAAAGGTGTTTGTTTTGTTTGCAGACAGAGGAACTGTGCAGAAGGTCATTGTTCTACCAAAAGATGACCTGAAGACAGAGGAGCTGGTCCTGGAGGAAGTGGAGGTCTTTAAGGTGCGACGTTTAGATCATTAGTTACATATTACATTAGTTTTATATTATTAGTCACAATATATCTTCACTGTACATCTGACTCCCTCGTTCTCCTCATTCAGGACCCCATTCCTATTGTGACCATGAAGATTTCCTCTAAAAGGGTAAGTGAAAAATCAGATCCATGCTGTAGACCTCGGCCTTAAATCCTTCTGCTCTTAGGAAAGTCTGGAGCAGAATGGGGACAGAGGAACATAAGGAACCGATTTATCTCCAGACCTTCTCTCGATCTTTAGTACATGCTCATAACTCTGAACCCCCTCTGGTGTTTGAGAGGAACTCTGTAGTTTTGAAGACATTCCTAAAACCAAAAAGTTCACGTTCTTTGTTTGTGCGTCTTTAAACACAGTATTGAAGATTTGAAAGATTCTCTGGACTAGATGATTCCTTATGTACAAAAGTTTGGCCACGCCCCCTTTTTGCTCCACTTATTGTCCATGTTCTCAGTTCCACTTTCTGTAAAGATGGACTTTGTAGTTCTACAATTCCAGACTGTAGTTCATCTGTTTGTGTTCTACAGTACATACTGTGTACGTATCCTTTACTCTGTTCTAATGGTCAGAACTCCAATAGTAGCACCACAGAGCAGGGATTATTGGGTGGGTGCATTATTCCTATCCCAGCAGTGTCACTGAGGTGGAGAAATGAAACTCCAGCAGCACTGCTGCACTAAAACCCCCTCACCACATCAGTGTCACTGCAGAACTGACAAGAAACAATCCACCACCCAAATGATACCTGTTCTGTGATGCTCCTGACCAACAGAGAACAGAGAACCAACAGGGGACTAACAACAACACAGATGGACTACAGTCTGGAATTGTAGAACTACAAAGTCCATATATATGGCAGGTGGAGGAAACGTTTGCCTGGTGCTGTACATTAATGTAAAACTCAATTTTTAAGGATGCTGTCCAGATGTTTTTGACATTTTTAGCCTGAAAACCCTTTTGTTTCTGTGTTCTGCTTTATAGCAACAGCTGTATGTGGCGTCAGCCGTTGGTGTGACCCAGCTCGCGCTGCATAGGTGTGACATGTACGGCGAGGCGTGCGCCGACTGCTGCCTGGCGCGAGACCCCTACTGCGCCTGGGATGGCAAATCCTGCTCACGCTACTCAGCCTCGCACAAGAGGTGAGCAACAGCTCAGTACACAGTGCACCATCTCACATGGACGGCTGCGTGGTGTGGTCAGGATAACTGGTTTCAGCATCGAGGTGGAGGTGTGGGTGTGTGTGGGTGTCATCGGAATGCCGTGGAATTTCGTCTGACCCATATGGTCCTATTTCATAACTTGATATCAGAGACTAGATGAAAATAAATGTCCTTTAATATGCATTCCGGCTGCTTTTTAGGCGCAGTCGCAGACAGGACGTTAAATATGGGAACCCGATACGCCAGTGTCGGGGCTACAACTCCAACGGTGAGTCTCTGCAACAGCACTGAACCGTCTTTACTTACTTTTCCAAGGTTTGGATTCGTTAAAGTAACAAACCTGTCTGTCCTCATTTCCGCGCCGGTGTGTTTGCAGCCAATAAGAACACACTGGAGACGGTGCAGTATGGCGTAGAGAGCAGCAGCACCTTTATGGAGTGCCAGGCCAAGTCTCCACATGCAGCTGTCAAATGGCATTTCCACCGAGACAACAGTGACCGCAGGAGAGAGGTACACCTTTTATTATTATTATTATTATTATTATTATTATTAATAACATTATTATTATTATTATATTAATATTATTATTATTATTATTATTGTTATTATTATTATTAATATTATTATTATTATTATTATTATCGGCGGCATGGTGGCTTAGTGTTTAGCACGTTCGCCTCTCAGCACTAGGGATTCCCGGTTCGAATCCCCATCTGGGTGGAGTTTCCATGTTCTCCCCGTGTCTGCGTGGGTTTCCTCCGGGTTCTCCGGTTTCCTCCCACAGTCCAAAAACATGGATCAATCAATTGAATTCTCAAAATTGCCCCATATAGAGTGTGTCTGTGTGAGTGAGTGTGTGCCCAGCGATGGATTGGCGCCCTGTCCTGGGTGTATCTGCCCAGCGCCTGAGACGTTCTCCCCTGGATGGGCATGGGGAACCCCACCGCGACCCTAATAGAGGATAAAGCGGGAGATAATGAATGAATGAATTATTATTATCCCTCCATCCATCCCATCATATTAGGGTCGCGGTGGGGTTCCCCATGCCCATCCAGGGGAGAACATTTCGGGCGCTGGGCAGATACACCCAGGACAGGGCGCCAATCTATCGCTAGGCTGTGTGCCACTCACACAGACACACTCTATATGGGGCAATTTGGAGAACTCAATTGACTTGATCCATGTTTTTGGACTGTGGGAGGAAACCGGAGAACCCGGAGGAAACCCACGCGGACACGGGGAGAACATGGAAACGCCACCCAGATGGGGATTCGAACCGGGAATCTCTAGCGCTGAGAGGCGAACGTGCTAACCACTAAGCCACCGTGCCCTATTATTATTATTATTATTATTATTATTATTATTATTATTATTATTATTATTATTATTATTATTATTATTATTATTATTATTATTATTATTATATTAGCTGGTAAAAAGTTTGCAAATGCTTTTGACCCACGTCCCGTTATTTAAACCTTGCACAATCGTACATCGTCGATGACAACACATGAATCAATTAAAATAATTACCAATTAATTAACTAATTAGTAGTAGTGAATCAATTTTACCCATTCTGCTTTGTGTATAAATCCTATAAACCTTTATACCCACAGAAACCTCCTAACTTAACTAAAATAAATGATTATTCCATTGCAGGTCCGTTCTGATGGACGAGTGCAGAAAACAGATCAGGGCCTCCTGCTGCGCTCGCTGCAGCCTTCAGACTCAGGAATCTATGTCTGTACGGCCACCGAGAAAAACTTCAAACACACGTTGGTTAGACTGCAGCTGATGGTTTTGTCCAGTCAAGGCCGTGAACAGCGTGCTCCTGGAGAGCGGCGCCAGGCTGCCCACCAGCACGTGGACCCCCAGCACCGGGCAGTACCGCGAGCTCTTAAGCATCCTGAGCCAACCAGAGATGGGCCTTATTAATCAGTACTGCCATGATTACTGGCAGCTGGGGGATGCCATGAGAGACGGCGGCAACTTCAAACCCAGCGAGCTGAACGAGCAAAAGAAACCGCGCATCCGCCGGCATCATGGGGACCACAACCAGAAACACAACCACAACCACAACCAGGTCCAGGATGAGGAGGAGACATGAGGACGTCTGTTCCATACAGGGCACAGGACTTGACCGGAAACAAAATGTTGAGAAGATTCCAAACTTTGGGCGACATACAGAGTATCATACACAGTATTTATTGTAGGTTGTAAATAGTGTCATTCTGTGGATTCCTTTCTACTTCAATAGACAAACGAAACGAAAAGAAGAGAATGAATGCGAGTTATGTGCTTTTTCTCACCAAAACAAGAAAAGGAACCAACATCTGCATCTCCATCATGGTGTGCTTGCTTTAAATAAGAGACAGGACTCTTGGAGGGAAAGGTTCTGCCAGAACTGAGATCATGGACTCACTGTTGAACGGCAGAACGGGACTTTATTCCAGGATGATGCTAAGCTGGAGATCTCCAGAGACTTGTTGACGCTTCATCCAGTCTTCCATCGTTTTATCAGCTCGTCTATATAAATATGCACATAGCATTCTGTTCTACATCAATGCACAACGCTTGTATTAACTCGTTTCATGAAGCAGGGTTTGAATATCAGTGCAGTCGGTCTGGGACGTCAGTCCACACCTCAAACCAATGCGGAGTGACGCTGGTGAATTTGGTCACATCTACCACTTGGGGCAGAATTACAAGCACAAAACAATTTGCCACGTTATTATGCTGACGAATCACGGGTGCGAACTCCGCCTGATTTTTACAGAACACTAACAACGTTACAAAAGCTGTTTTATTGGTGACGTTATCTGGGCTATTGGACTGTCTGTAATGTTAAAGCTAGGTTTGTTGTATAATATTTTAAAAAGGTGGAGAGAGGAGTGGAGGGAGTCTGCCAGGTTCACAGGAAACATTTTACCATGTTCTGAGTTCTCATCTCATAGATCCTACATACTGGACATCCAATATGAGGGAACAGGGTTCTCATCACATTATTTTCTGCTTAATCTTATACTTGGGACCAGGTTCACAGGGGGTGCTATGGGCACACATACACTATCCATCCATCCATTATCTTCCACTTTATCCTCTACTAGGGTCATGGGGGTGGGGTGCATTCCCCATACCCACCCAGGGGAGAACGTTTTGGGTGCTCGGCATGTACACCCAGGACAGGGCACCAATCTATCACTGGACACACACTCACTCACACAGACACACACACAAATACACTCAATATGGGGCAATTTGGAGACTTCACTTGACCTTGATCCATGTGTTTGGACTGGATGAGGAAACCAGAGAACCCGGAAAAAACCCACACGGACATGGAGAGAACATGAAAACTCCACCCAGAGTGTGCTAACCACTAAGCCACCGTACCGCCCCTCACATACATTACATAGGGGCAATTTAGAGCACTGAATTCACCCTGAAACCATGTTTTTCAGACAGTGTATAAGACAGCATTTATGCACATTACATAGGGGCAATTTAGAGCACTAAATTCACCCTGAAACCATGTTTTTTTCAGACAGTGTATGAGACAGCATTTATGCACATTACATAGGGGCAATTTAGAGCACTGAATTCACCCTGAAACCATGTTTTTTCAGACAGTGTTTGAGATAGCATTTATGCACATTATATAGGGGCAATTTAGAGCACTGAATTCACCCTGAAACCATGTTTTTCAGACAGTGTATGAGACAGCATTTATGCATATTACATAGGGGTAATTTAGAGCACTAAATTCACCCTGAAACCATGTTTTTTCAGACAGTGTATGAGACAGCATTTATGCAGTGCAGCATATGGAAGGTGTTACATCATGCAATCGAAACATTGATTTGGTTCGAGGAACTTAAAGGGATTTAACAAGTGAACGTTCTAAAAGCCTGACCCACCTCTGCTCAGTTAGATTTATTCTTCCATTTATCTTTTGGAAGTCATTGTGTATTTGTTGTACATCAGCAACTAAATCATCAGAAAAGGTTCTGCAGGGGAACGTGCTGCTGGCAAACCCTGCAAGAATAAAGTCAGTCTTGTTATAAGCTTTATCACAAACTCCTCCCAGTTTATTGTAGCTGTTTATTTGTCGCCAAGCTAGCAATTCCCCAGAAATGTGTCTAAACACCTCGTTCTGAGACGGCCATGGCCACGGGGGGAGATGTGTTCACAAGCCGTTTGCTGTTCAAACGACGCAGGAGGACCGCGTGAAAATAGACTGTTAGCGAGCATCACGACGCATCACGCAGAGTTCAGGCCTGATGATGAATGTAATCCAAGCTATTTTATTCAAAATCATATTTTCATACGAGTTCCAGCTCACGGGTCGAATAAACGTGGAGGACAGTAAGCAAAATAGATACTTTATTACTTTACAAAGTGAATAAATGTCACTCTAACACAGGTGTGTTAATTACAGGTTATGGAAATCATATGTTCAGATATGCAAAACGTCCTTTTAATAATATTAAGAATGATGGAAAAGTCCAAATTAAATTAAACTCTGTATATTTTAAGAGAACTTTCCATGTAATGTTCAAAAGTGGAAATATTTTAGGCCGGATAACTTTTAATGTAGGAATATTGAACGTATGTATTGTTTATACAATACATAATATTCATTATGCTGCTTATCCTGGTTAAGTGTTGAAAAAACTGTCTATTTAAAGCTTTACACAGTGCATCAGTTAAACATTCCAGATCGTCTCATAGTCCAGAACATACGGTGTGCGATGGTCTAATGCCCACGACGAAGCATTCTATCAGCGAGCCGCCTTTTCACCGTGTGCATGATTTATTTGTACTGTAAATAAGAACCTGAGAGTTCCACGTCGGTTTCGTTTGACATCTGGATTTGTGCACGACGGGAGATCCGCTGTCTTCCTGGGAAGCATAGCTGAGGGAGATCAATGTGTCGTTTTGATTTCTGTTCCAGCGTTGAGTACTGTGTGTGTGGAGTGTGTTCGGTTTGTATGACTAATATCATGTGATGCCATATATTGACCTGTGTAAATGACTTTTCTCCCTCCTGTTGGTGTTGCTGACTAATAAATTAAAGCTCTATATTTTCTAGTAATCCGCTGCTTATTTTGTGTGTCGAAAACATCACAACACACAGAGGACCAGTGAAAAGTCTGGACTCGCCTCCATTTACTCCACTTATTGTCCATGTTCTCATTTCCACTCACTGTAAACAAAGACCTGGCAGTTCTACAATTAATAGAGATTTACAGTGATTACATTTACATTTACATTTAGTCATTTAGCAGATGCTTTTATCCAAAGCGACTTACAAATGAGAACATCACAAGTCAGAAGCCATGGAGAAAACCAACTATACTGTAAATTCATCAAACCTCCCCCCCCCCTTTTTTTTTTCTCCCTACAACAGGTATTTGTTAAAGAGATGTGTCTTCTTCATACATACATACATGCATACATTTATACATACATACATATATACATAGACACACATACATACATATATACACACATATATAAATAAATACATACATACATACATTACATTTACATTTAGTCATTTAGCAGACGCTTTTATCCAAAGTGACATACAAATGAGAACATCACAAGTCAGAAGCCATGGAGAAAACCAACTAAACTGTAAATTCATCAAACCTGATTGTTATTGCTGTGGCCCCTCCCCCCCTTTTTTTTTTTTCTTCTACAACAGGTATTTGTTAAAGAGATGCGTCTTCAGTAGTTTCTTGAAACTGTTTAGTGATTCTGCCTTACGGACAGAGTTGGGAAGATCGTTCCACCATTTTGCAGTGAACCCCACGCAGTGAGAATCAGCTCCTCGGTGAGGTGGAGCGAAGTGAATGAGCCGGAGTGTATTTTGAAAAGATAGAGTGAAGGTAAGAGGGGGCAGATCCAGAAATGGTTCTGTAGGCCAGAGTCAGTGACTTGTACTGAATGCGAGCAGCTACAGGAAGCCAATGGAGGGAAGTGAGTAATGGAGTGACATGAGTTCGCTTGGGCTGGTTAAATACGAGTCGGGCTGCAGAGTTTTGAATTAGTGATGCCATTAAACATCTCAAAATGACGAGAATCCACAGATTTATCAGTTGGTAGTTCATCAGATAGTTTTATATGCCAGCTGCCCATCGCCGTGCCCTTCTGTGGCCTTCTGTTGTCTTGTTATCTGATATAAAGGCTGAACTCTCATTGTAGAGCCACGCAGTGTTCAAGTTCAGGGAATACATCAGAATGCTTACTAGTCACAGAAAGCAAGGAATGCTGGATGAGTTGCCCCCTCACGCGGTTTATCTCCTCAAGCCATCAGTCTCAACAACGCAGCATCGTTATTCAATCACATGAGCCGTCTGGCTACAAAAGTCTATTTATTCTGAAAGGCTTTGTCTGAGATGAGACGGTGGCACTGAGGTATTTCATTTCAAACAGTTCCATATTGCAAATTCTATGAGCCATTCTTCATTCAAACATTTCGACTGAACTACTGTTTCTAGTGTAATACATGATTAATTATTAATTATCTAATCATTTATATGTAATAATAACTGCATCCAGGACCAAACCGTTCTTATTTTTTAAATTTGATTCTAAAACGGCGGCACGGTGGCTTAGTGGTTAGCACTAGGGATTCCCGGTTTGAATCCCTATCTGGGTGGAGTTTCTATGTTCTCCCTGTGTCTGCGTGGGTTTCCTCCGGGTTCTCCGGTTTCTCCCACAGTCTAAAAACATGGATCAAGTCAATTGAGTTCTCCAAATTGCCCCATATAGAGTGTGTATGCGTGCATGTCTGTGTGAGTGAGTGTGTGCCCAGCGATAGATTGGCGCCCTGTCCTGGGTGTATCTGCCCAGCGCCCGAAACGTTCTCCCCTGGATGGGCATGGGGAACCCCCCCCCCCCCCCCCTCACCCTGCGACCCTAATAGAGGATAAAGCGGAATATAATGAATGAATGATTCTAAAACTTGTATTAGTTCTTTGATTCTGTATGTATATGTTTACATTGCTGTATTAATAATTGAACTTGAGTAAAGAGTTTGAATATCACTGTAATACTAATTTGCAGCTGGCCAAATTATGCTGCAGATTTCATTTACATAATGAATAAAATAACGATACTGTCAATTCCTAACTTTTCAACACGAGATGGCGCAGAGCAACAGCAGGGATTTAAAACTGCAGGTTTGAGACAGTCCTGTTTTTAATTTTTAAACATTAAACATTAAAGACACTTCCCAACTTATCAGATCATCAGCCTCTGTAGACATCATTTTTATTTTCGAGGTTTAAACTAACTAAACTAATTACATGCCTGATGAGTGTATGTGTATATATATATATATATATATATATATATATATATATATATATATATATATATATATATATATATGCATTAGTGTGTGTATGTGTTTATATGTGTGTATGTATGTATTTGTATGTGTATATATATATATATATATATATATATATATATATATATATATATATATATATATATATATATATATATCCCCATACATACATGCATACATACATACATACACAAAAACACATACATACGTACGTACATACATACATGTATGTATGTATTTATGCATCTATGAATGTATGTATGTATGTATGATCCATGTTTTTGTGTATGTATGTAAGTATGTATGTATGTATGTATGTGTATATGTATGTATGCGTGTGGGTGTATGTATGTATATGTATGTATGTATGTATGTATGTATATGTATGTATGTATGTATGTATGTATGTATATGTATGTATGTGTTTTTCTGTATGTATGTATGTATGTATGTATGTGTATATGTATGTATGCGTGTGGGTGTATGTATGTATGTATGTATGTATGTATGTATGTATGTATGTATGTATGTATGCGTGTGGGTGTATGTATGTATGTATGTATGTATGTAAGTATGTATGTATGTATGTATGTATATGTATGTATGTATGTATGTATGTATATGTATGTATGTATGTATGTATGTATGTATATGTATGTATGTATGTATGTATGCGTATATGTATGTATTTATGTATGTATATGTATGCATGTATGTATGTGTATATGTATGTATTTATGTATGTGTATATTATGTATGTATGTGTGTATATGTTTTCTCTATGTATGTATGTATGTATGTATGTGTGTAAGTATGTATGTATGTTTGTATGTATTTTTGTATGTATGTATGTATTTATGTACACATACATACACATTAGCAGACTAAATGCAAATGTGTGTGTGTATATAGATAGATAGATAGATAGATAGATAGATAGATAGATAGATAGATAGATAGATAGGAGTATATATGTACAAATATGTACGCATATATTTGTGTGTGTAGAGAGTTCAAACGTTTGTTCAATTCAGAAATGATCTTTACGGAACTGCACTACAACGCCACTAGAGGGCGTGAGTGACTGCATCTTGTATCTTTCCTTTATTCTTACTAGTAGCTCCTTTTTTCTTAAACAGGAGGGTGGATAGAACAATTAAAAGCAGATATTTACACAATAAACACACTTCAGCAAACTGCTTATTCATTGTTTAGTTTCTTTATTATTGTTCTTTTTAGTTTATTACCATCAAACATGAAAGTGATTAAAGGAGGTTAAAGATTAAAGATGGCAGAGCTCCAGGTGAGCCTGCATGACCTTGAACAAAACACAGCACTGACGACACTGACGGAACCGAAACCGACTGACACACAATGCAAAGGTTCTGCCCTAGAAAAGCATTGCTTTGAGAAATATCAACACAGTTTTTTGTTGCGGTCTAAGTGTACAATTAGTTTGTAAAAACGTCAACGGACCCACATTAAAACACGTCATTCTGTTTTTCCAACCCTCCTGGTGAGGACTTTTAAAGAAGCCAATAACACTTTCTATGAAGCCGGTATACATAATGCATTATAAGTGCAGTCATAAAGCTTTATTAAGAATTCATAACATTTCATAACATGTCATAAGCCTGTGTTCATTTACATAGATGTTCACAATCAAATAACAATATGACAAGGCTTCATAACACCAATTGACATAATGCATTATAATATATACACTTTGGCTTTTTTAGATTTTTAGACATTCTTTCTAAATACTCTTAATGTCAGTAAAGAGCAGTTGTAAGCTATTATAAGTCATTATGTACTAATATTGCAGTCTCCTTCATAGAGGTGATGATATGCACATGCCTTCGAAGAGAGCTTATAAGCCATCATAAAAAGTTATGAGCACTTATAAAGTTCTATTTAGCACATTCTGTTACCACAAACATTATAAAGTATAAAGTATGACACTAGTATCCACAATACATTAATGAGTAGGTAAAATATACACTTCATAATGTCACATTGTGTTCTGAAGCCTTATAGCATAATCTTATAACACTTTATGAAACATCTATGTACATTAACAGAGGCTTTTAAAACATGTTATTAAGCATTAGGAAAGCTTCATAAAGCAGTATGAATGGATTATAAAGTTCATAGAAAGTGTTGCCGCAAAGATCATGTACAGAAAGAAGGTGATAATCCAACAGGGGGCAGTGAACTCAGATATGTACATTATGCTAATGAGCTAATAAAAATGCCCTTTTTAATGACGTGAAAAAACCTTTGACTGCTACACACAAACTCCCATAATCCCCTGCAAATACTATCTTCATAAACTTTACTGTCCCTCTCAGACCGTTTGCATTATGTATGCTACGTCATGACCAGCACTCTGTTTTAGCTAAAATGAAGCCGTTGTGTTAAACAAATCCCCCGAGCCTGTCGCCTGCAGATGGTTATTTTATTTACAATAAAACACTTAAATCCTGAATCTGTCCATGCTCCATCGCTCTCTTTTTTATGAGAAATGATCGATTGTTTTGCTGCTAATAATGCTAAGCTGCTAAACTGGTTATTAACCTCCACCATGTAAATTAAAGTTCTACTTCTAATCAACAGACAGTAAGTTTAACGACAAGTAAAGTTTTATAAAAGTGGGACCGAAGTCCTCCTCATCAGCTGGGGAAATAAGTGTCTGGTAACTTTGTAATTATTTAACAGCCATATTAAACTGAGTGAGGCTGCAAGTCTTCGTAAGCTAACAAAGAACAAACAGCAAGTCCATTTGATGCAGAGTCCCAATGATGGCATCATGAACTCGAGCCACACCGGTTCAAGACTTTCATTCATTCATTCATTCATTCATTCATTATCTTCCGCTTTATCCTATACTAGAGTCGCAGGGGGGTTCCCCATGCCCATCCAGGGGAGAACGTTTCGGGCGCTGGGCAGATACACCCAGGACAGGACACCAATCTATCGCTGGGCACACACTCACTCACACAGACACGCACGCAAACACACTCTATATGGGGCAATTTGGAGAACTCAATTGAATTGATCCATGTTTTTGGACCGGAGACCGGAGAACCCGGAGGAAACCCACGCAGACACGGGGAGAACATGGAAACTCCACCCAGATGGGGATTCGAACCGGGAATACCTAGTGCTGAGAGGAGAACGTGCTAACCACTAAGCCAACGCGCCGCCTCCTGTGTTAACGTGTTTAACATATTGTTGTCAAGATGAAGTCCTTAAAATGATGAAAGTGCTTTAAAAGCATTATATTTGTAACCTTACTGGTAGATAAAACAAAAGTTTGCTAACTTAAAGGATTTGCCAACACTTTTTAAGAATCTGCTGTTCATAATGCATTATAAGTGCATTCAGAAAGCTTTATAAAGCAACAATGATGCTCAATGACATTTGTCATAAGCTTCTCTGTTCACTTTGTGTTCTAAAGTTTTGTGGCTTGTTCTTCTAACATGTACAATAACAGAGGCTTGTGACAAGTGTTATCATAGAACGTGTATTTAAGAATTCCAGGACTGCAGTTTCCTAAAAAAAATATGGTTAATTTTTCAAGTCTCCTGGTCTGTGTTTAATGGATATTTTCAAGGTATTTTGTTTCTAGAGAGAATATGTTCCATATGTTCCTAGAACCATATGTTCCACATGACATAAACACGGGAAACTATTTTCCCACAGGCCTATATGTACATGCTTAAATATAACCTAAATCTAATGTTTACATAGTTATATATTCATGTGGTTTTATACTCCCCCCCCCCCTCACTCACATTTACTTTCTTTCTCTCTATGGAATGCCATAGGTTCCACGGTTCTCTTTGCCCTGTGCCATTTTTTCCAATTAGGCCAATCTTTTCTTCTAATATCTCATAATAAAAAAGTATTTGTAATTACTAAAACGATAATATATTCCCTATAACCTTCTTTGTTATGGCTTTGTATAAAATGTTGAAGCTTTGGAACACAGCCATGGCAATTTTGCCGACATAAACATCAGCCTGTTTAGTGTTTTTAACAGGGTGCACACCAATTGGAGGTTCACAGCATATGAGCAAACAACAGAAACAGCATCACAGTATTAATGTAGATTGAACTATTGCTCAGGTTTATGCTGACTCCTCTACCGTTACATCAGATGTGTCGCCTCCACCACCGTGGTTATATAGAAACAGAAAAAGTGTCCATGTCCTGGTTTTGCCAACAGCACAGATTAAATTTCAGTCGATTAGACTGTCTAAGAAAAGTTTATGATCACACGATCACATGATCACTTCATATTTTCGCTTGTGACTTAGCAAAACCAGTCGGTGTGAGCACATCCTAAACATAATACATATTAAAATTCATTTATTAAATCCAGCTATTAACATGAAAACTATATAAAAACATTTAAAGTTGTTTGTAATACTGTACATAGGAATAGGCATATCGTTTCATAAATACTAATTTCTTTCGTAAGATTTTATGAATCCGGTATTCGTAATGCATCATAAGTGCATTCAAAATGCTTTATAACATTTGTCATTAGCCTCTGGCAATGTTCATAGGTGTTTATAACCACACTCAAAGTTTCATAAGAATATTAGCCTTCATGACAAAGTGACATATTGCATTATAATATAAACATGAATGAATTATAATGCATTATGTCACTTTGTATTATTGAACCCACAAAAGATATTGTTATTGTTAACAATTATTGAGTGTGATTATGAAACATGTAATGTTCCATATGTTCCTAAAACCATATGTTCCACATGACATTAGCACGGGAAACTATTTTCCCACAAGCCTATATGTACATGCTTAAATATAACCTAAATCTAATGTTTACATAGTTATATATTCATGTGAATATATAACTAATACATACAGTATGAGCTAACACATTAGCAAAGCCTTATGACAAGTGTTATAAAGTGTCACAAATGCGTGTATAATGCATTATGAATACCAGATTCATAGAAAGTATCGATATTTCTTTCTAGAATATAATAATATAATAATAATTTGGTAATACTACAGAGCTTAGACATAAAACGATACATTTAACAGTAAATAAAATACCTTCATCGTTTAAGTAAGGTTAAGTTTCTGGACTCCTGCATATGTTGTATGATGATCCAGATCATGCTCTAACACAAGTCACACAATACAGTTGTGTTTCTCAGAAAATCTGGATCTATGTGAAAAAAATTGCATTTTCTTGCAGATTTTGGGAGCTGCAGTTATGCATCCCACCGAAAATAGTTCTATTGGTCTTTATAACACATAGATCAATGTTGAATAATCCCTTTATAATTCCTTTTTTATCCTCCATCTGTGGTGGTACGACAAAAGAACTGCAGCACATATTGCTCTAGATAGCTCTGTAGCATACACGTTTGATATTAAATAGTTTTTTTTTTTTTTTACATTTTAATATAATGAGATAATGGAACCAGGAGGGAAAGAGTTTCCACATAAGGCCAGAAAGTCATTTTTGTCAACACACTCACCAGCCACTTTATTCTATACACCTCCATGTTTCCACAGTCAGTGTCCAGTACCATGTAGCTGCATTTTATAGTAAAACAATTACCACCCATAGTTCATTTGTTTCTGAACATACCTTATAGCTCCTCTTTATTCTGTTCTCAAATGATCAGAATTTCATCAGAGGACAACCACGGAGCAGGTAGTTCGTTGGTGGTAGATGATTCTCAGCACTGCAGTGCCATTATGGTGTATCTGCTGTATCTGATCCACTCATTCCAGCACAACACAACCCAGCACACCTGCTCCATCAATGTTACTACAGCGCTGAGAAGAATCCACTACTCAAGCAATACAGGGTGTTTCTGTGAGGTTTAGAAACAGAAAATAGATGAGAAAGGGCTCGTTTTAGCATTCTTTAATTGCTATTGTAAGATAGCAATGAGCGTCGAGAGTGTAAGAGCCCAGAGTATGTAAAGAAACAGATGGACTACAGCTTGTTAACTGTAGAATAAAAAAAATGCACCAGGATGGTAAAAGAAACTGCTAAAATAGAAAATTAATTCAGAAACAGAAGCATTGTAAGAAATAAAGTGGTCAATGGATGTATATGAAAGAAACAGCAATTCTAAAAACACATGCTGCCGTTGGCTACGTCTGAGGAGGTTTCTATTTACAGAAAATGTACAAGTTATTAAGCCAGGTCACGCTTTTTCAAGCACAATAATAAAGCAGTGCAAACAGATATTGTACAGCAACACAGCTTTTCGCGTTACTATTTGGCCTCAGTCAGCGAATACAAAAGTGTTATAAAAGAACCCTTAATATAACATTCTGTAAAAACGAGTCAGCTTCATTTTTGAACACTACCATAATACAATCTTTTAATTTGTCCCTTTTTTAATCAACCAAAATATATTCATCACAATTTTAACCTAGTTCTCTCATTACTTTTAAGTCCAAACAAAATAAGCCCGTCCTCACAGCTTGTCTGATTAGGCATTTCACAAAGACTAATTAAAGGAGTGCTATTAAAACGCTTAGTGTTAATTGTACTGGTTAAAGTGTGTCGCGTGCTCCGAACAGTGAGCGAAGAGCTCAGGAAAACAGAGCGACAAGGCTTAGTGAGATGACGCTTAGCATAAAAGCAACGCAGGTTCAGGGTGAACATGCTAGCAGCTAGTTTACATAGCTTGGGGTTTAATGCGAAAGAAAAAAAGGTAAAATAGCTAGAAAGCCACTTTAACCATTTTGCTCATCGCTAAACATGGGGGAAGCGGGGGATTCCCCATTGCACTGTGATGAGGAACCCACCGCAGCCGGTGCTGGAGCTGGTGCTGGAGCTTCTACATTAGCAGCCGCCAAAGCAGTGCAGGAATCTGTGGCTGTTGGGATCGATGGAGTTGCAGTGGCATCAGAAGGAATCTGGAGATTACCCGGGGTTCCTCCTAAAGGGGTGGGGGTTCCTTCGTTGGCTGAAGCTGCAGGATTGGTCTGCTGGTGTTCTGGAGCTCTCAGCCGTTTCATGATCGTTGTGACTCGAACTGCTTTCTGCAGGTTGGGAATCACAGCTGTATTAGAAGCCTGCCATTATGTACATGTCTTTAGTACATGTATATACAGAAGTGGCGGCACGGTAGCTTAGTGGTTAGCACGTTCGCCTCTCAACACTAGGGATTCCCAGTTCGAATCCCCATCTGGGTGGAGTTTCCATGTTCTCCTCATGTCCGCGTGGGTTTACTCCGGGTTCTCCAGTTTCCCCCCACAGTCCAAAAACATGGATCAAGTCAATTGAGTTCTCCAAAATTGCCCCATATAGAGTGTGTAGGTCTGTTAGTGAGTGAGTGAGTGAGTGTGTGCCCAGCGATAGATTGGTGCCCTGTCCAGCGCCCGAAACGTTCTCCCCTGGATGGGCATGGGTAACCCCCCGCGACCCTAATATAGGATAAAGCGGAAGATAATGGATGGATAGATATTATGGAAGTTTAATTTAAATGTTTTGACACCCCAACTGGTCTACTTCCATGTTATAGCCATGTACATGCATTTTGTGACAGATCAAAAAAAAACATTTCTTTATTTCTCATCTCATTATCTCAACTGCATTATTGGAGGGGGGGGGTCTGACTTGTGGTTTCCCCATACCCATCCAGGGGGAGAACGTTATGGGGTGCCGGGCAGATACACCTAGGGCATGGAGCCAACCTATCACTGTGTACACACTCATTCATGCACACACACATACAGCATATAGGGGCGATTTAAGTAGGGGCAATATTCATTAAATCCATGTTTTTAAATTGTGAAAGAAAACCTATGCTGACACAGGGTGAACATGGAAACTCCACCCAGATCGGGATTTGAATCTGGATCTCCAGCAATAAGAGCGCTAACCATTACACCACTGTGTGTCCTCTTCATAATCTTCAGATTTATATATTTTTTAAAACATAAAATCATTACATTTACATTACATTTGGTCATTTATTGGACGCTTTTATCCAAAGCGACTTACAAGGTGAGCACAGGGTTAATCACAACATCCCTGGAGCAATGAGGTTTAAGGGTCTTACTCAAGGAGCCACACTGGTAAGGTCATTGGGATTCCTGACCTGGGATTTGAACCAGCAACCTTCAGCTTGATATCCCAATGCCCTAACCACTGAGCTACCACACCCTTACCATAAATTCAAGAGTAAAAGTAGAATTTAAGTGTAACAACTGTTAAAAGAAAATGGCTTTTCAATGTCTTGTTCTGAGACCCCATTTGAACTGAATGTTACATCTTACCTTCCATTTGGCTCTTGCAAAGTTCTTCTCCATCTGTGCACACACGTGCTCCTTAATGTTTTTATCTGAGGCGGCGTTTCCCGAAATCCTTTGAAGGTTAAATCAAATTGAAGGTTTTACATATTTTAATTTGCAAACATCAGCAAAATTACAGCATGAGGAATCTGAACAGACAGAACATTTAATCAGGGTTGATGAACTGTCAGTACCAATCGTGGTTGATGGCCTCCTGTGCTGTGAGTCTCTGATCCTGATCCACTTCCATGAGACGTGATACCAAACTTTTAGCTGGAAAAGAAAAGTGCTTAATAACTTGTTATAATCCTCCATTAATGTACATACATGTTCATAATCACAGCCTGTAATCACAGTGTTTTAATAATATAACATTATAATATAAACTTGGGATTCTTTGGATTTTTAGCCATTCATACTTCAAACATGATGATTTCACCTTATATATAGTCTGCAAAGAGCATTTATAATCTTTAATAAGTATGCTATCATAATGTACTAATATTAATGCAGTCTCCTTCATAGTGATAATAAATGACAACACTTTAGCTAATGCCTCTAAAGAGAGCTTATAGGCTTTCATTAGCTGTTATGAGCACTTATAATGTATCCAGAGTCCTTTTTTTGGACAGGCAGTGTATTTTTATAAATATTATTAGATTATATTCCTGATTAGCCAGTCAGTCACTAGTTAATCTTTAAGCCTTATTCTGTTTTTCAGTCCATGTAGAATACATTAATTTGTAAATTTTTATATTATATTTATATTATAACTTTAGTTTCCCACCAGTAAATTTACAACAGCAGGCTTTTACTGCCACATTATTTCATATATATACACATAAGTAGCATTTTAAGTAGATAATGACTTAAAAGTACCTGAGTCAGAAATCTCATCCCAGTACGGCGAGTCAAACTCATAATCCCCTGCCAAGATTTTGCGGAACAGGTTCTTGTCATGGTTTTCATAGTCGTCATCGTCGGCTTCTTCATAGAAGGGAGGGTTTCCTGAGAGTCTGAACAGATAGTGAGTCATTCAGACATAAAAGTTTAAAAATCATGGTAAAAAAAAAAACTAAAATCTGGTATCTATCCATCTATACCGCACAAGAGCTGGTACTGCCAGAGAATACATTCACATGCTGGAATAAGGCTCTACAGTTTAATAGAGATGGTAGGAAAATCAAGAGTGTATATATATATATATATATATATATATATATATATATATATGTATATATATATATATACTTTATAGTTTTATATTATATACTGTAGTTAAATCACACATACAAATACATACATACACACATATGTTGGTCACACACACACACACACACTAATGCATTTATATATACACATACAGTTCTCATCACTCATGTTTGTGTGTGTGTGTGTGTGTGTGTATGGACTTTGTAGTTTTACAATTACAGACTGTAGTTTATCTGCATGGTGCTACTGTTGGGGTTCTGACCATTAGAACAGAGTAAAGGGGACGTACACAGTATGTACTGTAGTCCATAGAACATGGACAATAAGTGGAAGCAAAAAATTGGGAGTGACCAAATGTTTATTCACGTGTGGGCACACACACACACACACACACACACACACACACACACACACACACACACACACACACACCAAATATGTATACTGCAGCTATTCAGCTATATTACTGCTCTGATAAAATAATAAAAAACAATACTAACAACCTAATATTGCAATTAAAAACTAATTTAGTTTACTGTAATTAAAAATGTAATCAAATATTAACACAGTCAGTCACAGTAACATATATATTAATACAGTTTCAATTACCCCGTTTGGGAAAAAATAATAATCAAGGTATTAGTAATTGCTACTGGATCGAACATTTCTACTTAATAAGCTATTAGTTAATAATGTAATGTAATAATATAATGTAATGTAATAATGTATGTTAATAATGTAATGTAATAATATAATGTAATGTAATAATGTATGTTAATAATGTAATGTAATAATATAATGTAATGTAATAATGTATGTTAATAATGTAATAACGAGACAGCTGTCTGACAGCTTTCTGATGGATCAGACTTACAGTATGTACATGATCACTCCGAGAGCCCAGCAGTCCACCGGTCGCCCATATCTCTGCCTCCCAACGACTTCAGGAGCTAATTATAAAAATAAAAAAAAAACAGCAGCAGCATGTTCTTTAAATCCACTTCCTCATTTGCTTGGAGCAGTAATGCCCTTTATGTCATCTTCCCTTACCCTCGGAACCGCTCTACCTTTTATCTTGCTATAAAATGCAGCTTTGATGACCCATAAATCCTCTTACCCAGGTATTCTGGAGTCCCACATGGCTCTTTTATAAGTCCGTTCTCAAGCTTAGCCAAGTGGAAATCACTGATGACTATTTTGGAGTGTTTCAGCCTGTTGTAATAGACCAGGTTCTCCAACTGAAACAAGCAGAAATGAGATGGCATTGCAGATATGACATCACAATTTGGATTTTAATACATGTTCTGTGATTTTATATATATATATATATATATATATATATATATATATATATATATATATATATATATATATATATATATATATATATAGCGAATTACAAGGTGAGCACAGGGTTAATCTCAACATCCCTGGATCAATGAGGGTTATGGGCCTTGACCAATGACCCACAATGGTCACTTCAGTGGACCTGGGATTTGAACCACCAACCTTCAGATTGACATCCCAACGCCCTAACCACTGAGCTACCTATATATATATATACACACACTGGGCAGCATGCTGGTGTAGTGGTTAGTATGTTTGCCCCTCAGCTCTGGGGATCCAGGTTTGAATCTGGGTGGAGGTTTCACGTTATTCCCGTGTCACACATGAAATGATGAGACATTTTTAAGGACTACCAGAGGGCAGCACACTGTGTACCTTTAGGTTGCGATGCACAATGTTCAGTGAGTGCAGGTAGGCCACAGCCTCCAGCACCTGACGAACCACGTTGCTGGTGTCCTTCTCTGAGTAGTAGCCTTGATCCAAGATCCAGTCGAACACTTCTCTTCCTGTTGCTCTGCAAATGTTTGGACATGATCACTATTTTATCTTATTTTAAATAATCAATTATTTAATTCATTAAGAGATAAAAGATCTCTTTTTTAAAAATCTGTAGCCTCTGCTCATGCTAAATACATGATGATACAGAGCCCAGAAAGTCTTATCTAAATTAAATATAAATTTAAAGAATGCTTCCATGTTTTCATGGTCCCTATATGCAGTACCAGTCAAAAGTTTGGCCGGACAGACTTTGTAGTTTTACAATTACAGACTGTAGTCCATCTGTGTTCTTTGTTGTTGTTAGTCCCCTGTTGGTTCTCTGTTCTCTGTTGGTCAGGAGCATCACAGAACAGGTATCATTTGGGTGGTGGATTGTTTCTTGTCAGTTCTGCAGTGACACTGATGTGGTGAGGGGGTTTTAGTGCAGCAGTGCTGCTGGTGTTTCATCTCTTCACCTCAGTGACACTGCTGGGATAGGAATAATACCAATAATGACTCAGGTCATGAAAGATCCGGAGATAAAACACATTTTTTTATTACAGAGCAAATTAATTTCATTGCCAGGACCAGTTAACTTTGATTGTCAGGGCAGAGTAATGCAAGGTCAGTGGTTCTACTCTGGATCTGTAGCATGTGGTTTAATCTGCAGGCAGCTTGCTGGCACCTCGTGTGAAAAAGCTACAAAAGCTGACATGTGGTTGAGATGTTTCACTGCGTGTGGCGGCTGCTGTGTGACAGAGTAAGGCGATTTTGTACCGGTGAGAATCTAATGGGTGATAATGTGCAATCACAGTCAAGGAAAAATGACAAAGAAATATAATGCAAGCATCAATATTTACAAGTCTAATTTAAAAACTTACGACTTATGGAGGTTGTGGATCATTAGTCTAAAGTTAATGCACAGCCATTTATTAATATAGTGGGGAAATATCACAATAACACAAGCTGTGACCTCAACAAGAGAACAAGAGAAACAGCAAATGTAATTATAAATATTGTAGTATATATATATATTATAATATTTATATATTATATGTCATAATATATATAAATATTGTAATATATAATAAATATTTTAGTACACATTATATATATATATATATATATATATATATATATATATATATATATATATATATATATATATATATATATATATATATATGGCATGCGGAACCCGCGTGACCCTAATATAGGATAAAGCGGAAGATAATGAATTAATGAATATATATATATATATATATATACATATATATATATACATATATCACATGTTTCTCTACATACTTTGTTAGGCCGTTTCAGAAAGGTTCTCTCATGATCAGAGATGATCATCCTACAGAGGAGGTATTAGGGTGGTAGATGATTCTCAGTATAGCAGCGACACTGATATGGTGGTGGTGTGTTAGTGTGTGTTGTTCTGGTGTGAGTGGATCACACACAGCAATGCTGCAATACAGAGAACGGTACACCAATCAGAACATACAGCTATTAATAGAAAGGTTGTGGGTTCAAATCCTTTGTCCACTGAAAGTTACCAATGTGGATCGTTGAGCAGGACCCTGAACCCTTATTGCTCCAGGAGTGCAGGATCAACACTGTGTTCTGACCTCAACCATTAAGATGAAATACTTGTAGTCAATTTGGATAAAGGTGTCTGCTAAATGACCTGATGTAATGTAATTATGTCATCTATAACACGCCCAGAACACAGATCTGCAACGTGCTAATGAAATCTCATCCTGTAATTCTGCTGAACAGTATCTCAAAAATAGTTTTAGCACATCTGCTGTTATTTTCCTTTTTTCTGTAGTCTCCCTCCTCCATCTATTTAAATGGTTATTTCAACAGGACTTGGTGCTGATACATTATGAGAGTTATTTCAAAATGTGGTTGACCTGCAGATTTAGTATTTAAGAAAATTCTAGAGTATTCACTTAATACTTACATCTTCAGAATAAAAATCTCGTTCTTGGCAGCCTTGCGCACCTTCCTGCCGTCCTTCTTCAGGAACTTTTTGCAGGTGTACATTTTTGACGTGGTCTTGTCTTTGGCACGGAAGATCTCACAGAACTCTTCCCTTTAAAACAAGCGTCAGAACAAAAGAGAAGCATGAACTCCCAGATTCAGAACTTAGAACTCAGAACTGAGGCTGCATGTCAAGTACTGTGTGTAATTTTCAATCCAAATTAGTAAAAACTTCATTTTTGGGTTCCACACAGTACCACTCACAAGTTTGACCTGCTCCACTTATTCTCCATGTTCTCAGTTCCACTTCATGTAAAAATGGACTTTGTAGTTCTACAATTCCAGACTGTAGTCCATCTGTTTGTGTTCTACAGTACATACTGTGTACGTCCCCTTTACTCTGTTCTAATGCTCAGAACCCCAACAGAGCAGGGATTATTTGGTTAGTGCATTAGTTCTATCCCAGTAGTGTCACTGAGGTGGAGAAATGAAACTCCAGCAGCATCAGTGTCACTGCAGAACTGACAAGAAACAATCCACCACCCAAATGATACCTGTTCTGTGATGCTCCTGACCAACAGAGAACAGAGAACCAACAGAGGACTAACAACAACAACACAGATGGACTACAGTCTGTAATTGGAAAACTACAAAGTGCATCTATTAAGTGGAGGAAATAGAGCAGACAATGGAGCAGAAAGGGGCGTGTCCAAACTTTTATACTGTATACTTGTATTAATAATTAATTACATTAAATTAAAGAGCAAGAAATGATTGGGGGGGAATACAAATGGAAAAGAAGAAAGATTAACAAGCAGTTACAAGTAATAAATAAAAAAAAAACTGTTGAATTCATGATTTTGGACAATGGGAGGACGCCGAAGAACCCAAAGAAAACCCACGTGGACATGCACTACAACACCATGCCACCCCATTTTATTTATTAACTGTTATTAAGTTCTATTTTTAATGCTTACGATTTAACAATCTGTCCGAGGTCATATCTGTCGGTGATTTCTGTCAGACTGTTATACTCCTTCTTCTCGCCCAGCGTTAAACACCCAAACGGCATGGCCGCTCTGTACGCAGACAGACAGACAGACAGAGTGAGAGAGAACATGGTTATAATATAAGGATTAGTACGTTTTCTTATTAATAACACAATGACATTTACAGTCTGGAATAAAGTTAAAGCAACAGAAAGCCTGAGACGTTAATCATTCAAATCTCATAATCATCAGTCTGCAGAGTGAGCTGACGTGTTTGAACACCGACGACATGATCCAGTGTGAGACATTCATGTTGTCATCAATATACATATATAAATATGAAATGTATCTCCGCTGCTTGTCTCTCCTCAAGCATGATATCCTCTTGAGACTGTGACTACACATTGCACAATCCCAAAAACGGAAACGGGAAGTTTGTTATGCAGATGAGGACCTAAAACCTGTGACCTGGAAAAGAATATATTAATACGTTTAAAAGCATTTACTTTACCAACGTGTTTGAATGATTAGTATATATTCATTCATTCATTATCTTCTGCTTTATCCTCTATTAGTGTCGTGGGGGGGGGTTCCACATGCCCATCCAGGGGAGAACGTCTCAGGCGCCGGGCAGATACACCCAGGACAGGACGCCAACCTATCGCTGGGCACACACCCACTCTTACAAACATACTCTATATGGGGCAATTTGGAGAACTCAATTGACTTGAACCATGTTTTTGGGCTGTGGGAGGAAACCGGAGAACCCGGAGGAAACCAACGTGGACACGGGGAGAACATGGAAACTCCACCCAGATGGGGATTCGAACCGGGAATCCCTAGTGCTGAGAGGCGAATGTGCTAACCACTAAGCCACCGTGCCGCTTATTAGTATATAACTTAAAGAAATGAGTTGTAATCATTCAATTTCAAGTCATTTATTTATATAACGTACATAACAGTACATCGTCACAAAGCAGCTTAACAGATTGAAAAGCCTTTAAACCCCCAAAGAGCAAGCAGAAGTGACAGCGGCAAGAAAAAACTCCCTGTTTTGTTGTTATTTTAAGGAAGAAACCTTGTGAGGACCAAGACTCAGTGGGGGACTCTTCCTCCTTGAGCGGCCGGGCAGCAACAACAATGCAGGACAGCCATGTACAGATAGTGTCGAGATCAGGTGACTATATTTAACAAATGGAAAAACTCTAACTGTAAAACTATATGTAGGGTGACCAGATTCCAATTCACCAGATGTGGGACAAACAAAGACTAGGTTTGTGTGGGACAATGTGGGACACCAATGCACTGCTATATATATATAAAACTGGAGTCTGACTTTCAATAACAATGCAGGACAACGTCTCAATTTGTGGGACGCGTGAAAAGTAATAAAATTGAGTGACTGTCCTGCACAAAGTGGGACATCTGGTCACTCTAACTATATGTAAGTGCATTAAGGAGGTCCTGCAGGGCCGCCAATCCGATTAATATTCAGGTTCCATCCAGTATTCGTCATAGCCGCAGTGCTTCATGAAATAAATAATTTGAAATGAAATACGGTTCTAACAGTTTCTATGAATCCGGGATTCATAATGCATCATCATGTATAACACTCTATAATACTTATAAGCTCATAAGTTTCTGTTAATGTACCTACATGCTCATAATAACGCTCATAAAGTATTTTAACAATATGCAATAGAGCTTCTTAGTGGTTGGCACGTTTGCCTCTCAGCACCAGGGATTCCCGGTTCGAATCCCCATCTGGGTGGAGTTTCCATGTTCTCCCCGTGTCCGCATGGGTTTCCTCCGGGTTCTCCGGTTTCCTCCCACAGTCCAAAAACATGGATCAAATCAACTGAGTTCTCCAAATTGCCCCATATAGAGTGTGTCTGTGTGAGTGAGTGTGTGCCCAGCGATGGATTGGAGCCCTGTCTTGGGTGTATCTGCCCAGCGCCCGAAACTTTCTCCCCTGGATGGGCATGGGGAACCCCACCACGACCCTGAAATAGGATGAAGCGCAAGATAATGGATGGATGGCCATAGAGCTTCATAACACAAATAGTCACTATAATGACATATTCAGCATCTTAACACTTTCTGGAATCCATCCATCCATTATCTTCCGCTTTATCCTCTATTAGGGTCGTGGGGGGGGGGGGGGGGGGGGTTCCTCATGCCCATCCTGGGATGAACGTCTCGAGTGTTGGGCAGATACACCCAGGATAGGACACCAACCAATCACTGGGCACACACTCACTCACACCGACACACTCTATATGGGGCAATTTGGAGACTTCACTTGACCTTGATCCATGTTTTTAGACTTTGGGAGGAAACAGGAGAACCCGGAGGAAACTCACGCGGACACGGGGAGAAAATGGAAACTCCACCCAGATTGGGATTCGAACCGGGAACCACTAAGCCACTGTGACACCCACTTTCAGGAATCCGGTATTCATAATACATTCCTTAAGCTTTATTAAGTAATCATAGGGCTTTATAACATTAGTCACAAGCCTCTGTTAATGTATATAGGTGTTCACAATCAGTCATAAAGTATTATAACAATATGACATAAGGCTTTATGACACAAAAACACAGATATACACACATTCCATAGAGGCAATTCAGAGCAGCCAGTTCACCTTAAATTCATTCATTCATTCATTCATTATCTCCCGCTTTATCTTCTAGTAGGGTCGCGGTGGGGTTCCCCATGCCCATCCAGGGGAGAACGTTTCGGGCGCTGGGCAGATACACCCAGGACAGGGCGCCAATCCATCGCTGGGCACACACTCACTCACACAGACACACTCTATAAGGGGCAATTTGGAGAATTCAATTGACTTGATCCATGTTTTTGGACTGTGGAAGGAAACCGGAGAACCCGGAGGAAACCCACACAGCGTGTCAGGGAGAACATGGAAACTCCACCCAGATGGGGATTCGAACCGGGAATCCTTAGCGCTGAGAGGAGAACGTGCTAACCACTAAGCCACCGTGCCGCCTCACCTTAAATTCATGTTTTTAAATTGTGGAAAGAAACCGGAGAAGCTACGAGACGGACAACAGACGTGCTAAACGAGACGGCCAACAGACGTGCTAAACCCAACGGCGTCCCATGAAGATGTATTGCTCCACAAAAAATAATGAAATAAAATCATCTCTTCCACAAACACTCCCCTCTGCACCCCCCCCCCCCCCACACACACACACACACACACACACACCCGACAGTTAATTTAGTTAATGTTGTTTTGTTAAAGTTAATAATGATGACATTCTAATGTGGGATTATCACACGGAGAACCTCGGTGGCATTTTAACAGACTGCTTTATTACAATGAAATGATTGATACTGTAATATCGGAAATGAGCTCATCCAATCAGAGATCCTTCGCTGCATCACACCTGCTCCATTGAGGAATGAAAGGAAGGAAGGCGGCGGCGCTGCCAGCCATGCAGCCCCGTGTAGAGCTCTACAGATCTGAGGGACCCGACGCTGCCAGCAGATCTCATTTCGAATATAATAACGGGTGACAGTGTGAGTGTGTCGGAGAAAAAAAAAAAAAGATCAGTGCTCAGGGAAAAGTGATGAGACAAACAGGAGCAACAGCTATCGATCGGTTGGTGGTGGCGCATTGCGGCGCATCGAATAATCTGCCAGATCAGCCAAAGGTGTCTCGATGGGATTTAGATAGTTTATTATTATTTGATTCGAATAAATATTAGAACTCAGATGTACAGAGTAGAAACTCATTCATTATCTTCCGCTTTATCCTCTATTAGGGTCGCGGGGGGTTCCCCATGCCCATCCAGGAGAGAACGCCCCGGGCGCTGGGCAAATACACCCAGGACAGGGCGCCAATCTATCGCTGGGCACACACTCACTCACACAGACACACTCTATATGGGGCAATTTGGAGAATTCGATTGATTTGATCCATGTTTTTGGACTGTGGGAGGAAACCGGAGAACACGGAGGAAACCCACGCGGACACGGGGAGAACATGGAAACTCCACCCAGATGGGGATTCGAACCGGGAATCCCTAGTGCTGAGAGGAGAACGTGCTAACCACTAAGCCACCATGGAGTAGAAACTCATTCATTCATTCATTCATTATCTCCCGCTTTATCCTCTATTAGGGTTGCGGTGGGGTTCCCCATGCCCATCCAGGGGAGAACATCTCGGGCGCTGGGCAGATACACCCAGGACAGGGCGCCAATCTATCGCTGGGCATACACTCACTCACACAGACACGCACACACACTCCATATGGGGCAATTTGGAGAATTCAATTGACTTGATCAATGTTTTTGGACTGTGGGAGGAAACCGGAGAACCCAGAGGAAACCCACACAGACACGGGGAGAACATGGAAACTCCACCCTTAACCACTAAGCCACCGTGCCGCCACGGAGTAGAAGCTGACTGATGAAATGAACACGTCTCTCGCGCTCTCGCTCTCGGTTTCTCTCGCTCTTACACACACCAGGCTCTCAGAGCAGAAAGGTTCAAATGAAGTTCTAGCCATAAGACAGCAGATCCCTCACAGATTTGCTTTGAAGATTCTTTAGAACGTAAGAACCTCAAAGATCTGCTTAAGTCCTTACACTTAAAGAAAAAAACAAAGAATGCTACTACTGGAATAGAGGCTTAATCTGAGGGATGACTAAGTAGCTAACTCCTAGTTAGAGCCTCGTAATGAACCTAGAAGCTGCCGACTTTCGCTTTAGGGACCGTGGATGTTTATTAGATCCACCAATTACCAAAATAACAGGAGAATGGAAAGTACTAAAAAAAACTTTAAAAAGAAAGAGTGGAGTTCAGGTTTAACTAAGTTAAGTTGGTTATCCCAATCTGGGTGGAGTTTTCCATGTTCTCCCCGTGTCTGCGTGGGTTTCCTCCGGGTTCTCCAGTTTCCTCCCACAGTCCAAAAACATGGATCAAGTCAACTGAGTTCTCCAAATTGCCCCATATAGCGTGTGTATGTCTGTGTGAGTGTGTATCCAGCGATAGATTGGCACCCTGTCCTGGGTGTATCTGCCCAGCACCCGAAACGTCCTCCCCTGGATGGGCATGGGGAACCCCACCGCGACCCAATCTGGGTGGAGTTTCCATGTTCTCCCCGTGTCTGCGTGGGTTTCCTCCGGGTTCTCCAGTTTCCTCCCACAGTCCAAAAACATGGATCAATCAATTGAATTCTCCGAATTGCCCCATATAGTGTGTGTTTGTGTGAGTGAGTGTGTGCCCAGTGATGGATTGGCGCCCTGTCCTGGGGCTATCTGTCCAGCGCCCGAAACGTTCTCCCCTGGATGGGCATGGGGAACCCCACCGCGACCCTAATAATGAACCCTAATAGAGGATAAAGCAGATAATAATGGACGGATGGTTGGATTTCTGATCGTTACACGTCTGGACATTACTGACCTGCACTGTTGATGCTGCCCAACTACAATGAACAAGAGACTGAGCCTTGGTCCTCACGAGGTTTCCTGGGTGGAGTTTCCATGTTCTCCCCGTGTCCGCGTGGGTTTCCTCCGGGTTCTCCGGTTTCCTCCCACAGTCCCAAAACATGGATCAAGTCTATTGATTTCTCCAAATTGCCCCATATAGAGTGTGTCTGTGTGAGTGAGTGTGTGCCCAGTGATGGATTGGCGCCCTGTCCTGGGGCTATCTGCCCAGCGCCCGAAACGTTCTCCCCTGAATGGGCATGGGGAACCCCCCTACACCCTAATAATGAACCCTAATAGAGGATAAAGCAGATGATAATGGATGGATGGTTGGATTTCTGATCGTTACACATCTGGACATTACTGACCTGCACTGTTGATGCTGCCCAACTACAATGAACAAGAGACTGAGCCTTGGTCCTCACGAGGTTTCCTGGGTGGAGTTTCCATGTTCTCCCCGTGTCCGCGTGGGTTTCCTCCGGGTTCTCCGGTTTCCTCCCACAGTCCCAAAACATGGATCAAGTCAATTGAGTTCTCCAAATTGCCCCATATAGAGTGTGTCTGTGTGAGTGAGTGTGTGTCCAGTGATGGATTGGCGCCCTGTCCTGGGGCTATCTGCCCAGCGCCCGAAACGTTCTCCCCTGGATGGGCATGGGGAACCCCACCGCGACCCTACTAGAGGATAAAGCTGGAGATAATGGATGGATGGTAAAGATGTGGAGGCCGGCGAGCGCCACCTCTCTGTCTGTCACATTTAAAGTGTTGTCGTGTACTTCTGTACTTCACGGAGGAATGCTAACTTCATGCTGCAGGCAGACGTTCTGCAAGTCTGTATTGATTCTGACCAAAAAATGAAAGGTGTCCATGGAAAAGCAGCACAAAGCAGAAGAATAAGAACATTCCTTGAAGAAGAGTATGCATTATGGATGCTCTGTGTACATAGGTCTCACTGGGACGGGGCTCACAGCTGAGATCCCTCTCGCAGCACTTCACTCCCCAAACTAATCAAAGTGCTTCTCTCTCTCGCTCTCATTACTAGAACCTCCACTTTTCTTCTACTCATTCAAGCGTTAGGTGTCATAAAGCAACGGTTCGAACGCCAAACGACTCGCAGCCAAAGTCAGTGGAGCAGCTTCTGCATGCTGTGATAAGTTAATATCCTCCAGACAGCAATCGATTTATTAGATGTATGTTTACAGAGAGAAGCAACGAGAAGAACAAACTGCTGTCCATCATGGATGATGATGGACGGTCACCACTGCATCCCATCACTATGGATCAATGGAGCGAGTTCAGTGGCAGATTACTAATTATTAAGTAATTAAGAACTTTTTTGTGCACTATGAACACTTTATAACTTTTCTCTTCCCTTTGCTATTTATTTAGCTTCCAGTTAATCCTATTCTAGGGTTGGGGGAGGGGGGGTTTCCCCATTCCCATCAAGGCGAAGGTTTCGGGCGCTGGGCAGATACAGCAAGGACACACACAGACACACTCTACATGGGGCAATTTAGATCATTCAATTTACATTGAATCTATGTTTTTTGGACTGTTGGAGGAAACCGGAGAAGCCGGAGGAAACTCACACAGACACGGGGTGGACGTGGACACTCAACCCAGATTGGGATTTAAACCTGGATCCCCAGCACTGGGAGACGAACGTGCATATATCCATCCATTCATTGTCTTACGCTTTATCGTGTACTAGTGTCGCAGGTTGGGTTCCCCATGCCCATCCAGGGGTGTTGGGCAGATAGACCCAGGACAGGGTGCCGATCTATCACTGGGCTCAAACTCACTCACAAAACACACTCTATATGGGGCAATTTAGAGAATTTGACTGTGGCAGGAAACCGGAGAACCCGGAGGAAACCCACATGGACACAGGAAGAAGATAGAGGCAAACGTGCTAAACACTAAGCCACCATGCCACCCTAAGTGCATATATATATATATATATATATATATATATATATATATATATATATATATATATATATATCCATCCATCCATCCATCATCTTCCGCTTTATCCTATATTAGGGTCGCGGGGGGGGAGAACGTTTTGGGTGCTGGGCAGATAGACCCAGGACAGGGCGCCAATCCATTGCTGGGCACACACTCACTCACACAGACACACTCTATATGGGGCAATTTGGAGAATTCAATTGATTTGATCCATGTTTTTGGACTGTGGAAGGAAACCAGAGAACCCGGAGGAAACCCACACGGACACGGGGAGAACAAGGAAACTCCACCCAGATGGGGATTTGAACCGGGAATCCCTAGCGCTGAGAGGAGAACATGCTAACCACTAAGCCACCGTGCCGCCCATATATATATATATATATATATATATATATATACACCATTCAAGTTTTGCACATTTTTATTTTTCTATTCTTTACTGTTCTGTTATTGGTTCATCTTACTTGTAATAACTCTCTTTTTTTATTTTTTTTTAAAAATTCTTTTATTATATTACTACTGGGCTGATTTTTATTATTATATACCTGCTACTGGCTGCTACATTTTTTTCAGGATAAATAAATTATTATATTTATCTTTCCGTTAACCTTTTTCCCATAAGTCCCCTCCTCCAGTTGCATCACATCACTTCATGTGTCCTGACTGCTAGATACAAATACTACACATTATTGAAATCATCACATTACATGATACCATCAGTCCATCCATCAGTCCATCTGTCCATTCAGAGTACCATTGCAAATATGCTGATACAGTATTTACTCTCATTTCGCAGAACCAAAGCCATAGTTTGGTTGGCACAGAGAAAAGACCTTTAAGAAAGGATAAACCACCCAGGAGGGATTTTATGAGTTAGTGGTTCAAATAAAATGGATTTTTTTTTATCCTTTAATGCATATGCAATCACAATATGTACAATAAATTTAGTCCTTCCAGCTTAATGTTTGTCTTCTTCCCTGCGAAAGCCCCGCAATAAAATCAGCTCTGCAAGACAGATCTGCAGCAGAGGATATATAACTGGCGTGATGGCAGTCAGCGGTGTGAGCAATAATTAAAGGTGCTGACTCTGAGCTGATAGTAAATCCTACATGGAATTAGACACACAGGCGTGTGGTATACACAAAACACAACTTTAGTAGTTCACACCTAAATCTGAGACACCTGCATTTGAGTATAACGTCTGAAAGGAGGACATGCTAACCACTACGCCACCGTGACTACACTGCCCAAGCAAATTAAAAAATTGCTTAAATTAATGAAAAATCAAATATGTCTGAGGTGCTCGGTCCTCATTGGCATGAGTGACCAACAGGGAATTGAACCTGCACCACTGTGCCACCAAGTAACCACAAAAGCGTTATTTATTAATTTAATGTATTTAATGTATTTTTAATACAGATGTTTTCAGGAGTCAGACCATTTCAAGAAAGTTGCATGATATACAGTATACATGAAATTATGATGATGATGTTATGCCTGAAGCAAAACGCTTTGCAATTTAAAGCATGCTGTTTGAGAAATGAATAACAGATAATATTCAATAGGTTTCTTTTTCTATTTATTTAAGCAATATTAAATGCTTTTTTTAGATAGCCTTGTGACATTAATAATGAATAGCTAGCTGACAGTGCTGCTCTTTATAGTTTTTAATGTGTGTGGGGGGGGTGAAGTTCATTTTAGTGACACCGGGTTGCTATTAATAAAGTAAGCAACTTCTCATCTAAAACAAGCACGCTTTGATCGAGCAGTCTTCAGTTCCAAAAGTAAACCGAGTCACGGGACATCATGCTGGATATTTTGGGTTTTTTAAATTTAAATATTAAGTATTTTCTACTCACCACAACGATCTTGTTCTTGTAGACAGCTGTGCTGAATGACATCGATAAAAATACTGGGTAATGTTTTCTATGTCTGTTATTCATAATGCATAATAATTCATTTAAAAAGCTTTATGAATAATTCTTATAACTTTGTAATTTGTCATAGGCCTCTGTTAAGATAAATAGATGTCTATACTGTAATTATGGACATAAAGTGTTAGGACATTATGATATAAGGCTGTATAGTTACACACAGTGACATAATACATTATAATATAAACCAACTAATCTATTGCTGGGAACATACTTAATCACCCACTATATTGGAGCAATTAACATAGGGGCAATTTAGAGCAGCCAATTCACCTTAAATCCATGTTTTTGGAAACCAGAGAACTTGGATTGGGATTTGAACCTGGATTGTCCACAAAGTTACCAATGTGGTTTCTTGGAGTAAAGTCTCTCACCCTCATTGCTCATGTTAACCATCATTGTCTCTCACCCTCATTGTTAACAGAGTAGCACAATTATAAGTTATTTAGGATAAAAGTTTCAGCAAAAATGATCTAATCTCAATTAAATGTGTTAATATCAGAATCCAGGTTCGAATCCCGATTTGGGATTCAAAGTGAATTGGATGCTCTAAATTGCCCCTATATAATAGTATGTGTGTCTGCCCAATGCCAGATTCCCACCCTGTCCTGGGTGTATCTGCCCAGTGCCTGAAACATTCTCCCCTTGATCTTCATTAGGACCCCCGATGACCCTAATAATGGATGGATGGATGGTTAATATTGGTGATATTGGTATTATTTTATTGGATTAAATTAACAGGGGGGGGGGCACAGTTGCTTAGTGGTTAGCACGTTCCCCTCTCAGCGCTAGGGATTCCCGGTTCGAATCCCCATCTGGGTGGAGTTTCCATGTTCTCCCCGTGTCCGCGTGGGTTTCCTCCGGGTTCTCCGGTTTCCTCCCACAGTCCAAAAACATGGATCAAGTCAATTGAATTCTCAGAATTGTCCCATATAGAGTGTGTCTGTGTGAGTGAGTGTGTGCCCAGCGATGGATTGGCGCCCTGTCCTGGGTCTATCTGCCCAGCGACCGAGATGTTCTCCCCTGGATGGGCATGGGAACCCCACCACGACCCTAATAGAGGATAAAGCGGGAGATAATGAATGAATGAATGATTAAATTAACAGGTACCAAAAAGGTAAACAAGCTTGATGGATAAATGTCCATCATACAGACCAATGCATGAGACATCTTTGTAAACTGAACTGAAGATAACAAAAGATAACAATAAAAAAATGAAATGTTAGCTTTGGACTGTATTACAAAACTAATGGACTCTTTTATTACGGTAGTAACTATTTATTCCTTCTTCAAGGAGACAGAAGGTACTGAAAAAACTACTCGAATCGATAGAATAATCGATTAGCAGCTATTTTAATGAAACTAACTGCACTAAGCAGACGAGGTAATGGCATTTCAGACAGTGAGCTAGCTTAAAAAATCTAATTATACAATTAGCTTGACCGTAGTTATCTTCTGAATGGGAAAAAAAATTGTGAAAAATATAAAAAAATATGTTTTGAAAGAGTGAAAGGAATCTGCTGAGGCTCTGAAAAGCTCCAGTAAATGTGGATGAGTCAGAGACGAGCTGGACTGCTATGGAGGCGTTCACCTGCTCCTTTGCTCGTTACTAGAGGCCTTGAGACAATTTTTAAGAACAAATGTACACGGTGACTCAAAGTGAGCTGCACAAACATCTTATTCACTCTGCTAAGCAAGGTCCAAAGCAACTGCAGAGGCTCTACTGTTCTGCCTGAGTTCTGCTAAAGCCTACAGTGTTCAAGTTTGCAGAGGATGCAGGGTTTTAAAACTGCAAACTGAGTCGGAAATCTAGTATTAATTCATCAGGAAGATGAAAAATCTGGCGTGTGTGAATGATTAAATAGATCGAGTTCAGGTAGCCTGCAGACATGCATCAGAATTACACATAATTTCAACAGTTAGTTGAAATGACCTTTAATTATGCTGCTAAATGAATGATGATGCCTGAAGATTGATGTCTCATGGTTTGAAAGATAGTTTGCTGCTGCTGGAGTTACTGGAGTCACTTTCAGTGCTGGTATTATATCTAATCGGCTGGTGTAAGGGTAAGTGAGTTGTCAAAATATACACCTTGCACACCTCTAAAAGCTCAAAAGGCATGTACCAATGGTCTATGGTTGTGTTTTGGGAATAACGTTCAATAAGCCAATCAGCTGTTCCCTCTAAGAAACAGGTGGAACTCTGACTTTGGTGGATTGCTATTTGAGCGGTGCAGCTACCTGGACTCAATGCGTTGCTCCATGAGGTTCTCCATTTGAGTGTGAATGGAGAACTCACAGTACAGTGTAGACTATGGATCTGCATTCTCTGTATAAATGCAGTCAGTTTTAATAGCGTTTAGTTCTATTCAGCGTGCAGTGGCGTTGGACACGCGTCTGTGATGATGATTCACCACCGAGATACAGACCACCATCTGACTGTTGATGTCTGGAGAGGTTGTTTTCAGTTAGCGGTGCACCTGGGTTTTCCGTTGCCATGGTAACAATACACCAACCATGTAGCTGAACACACCTCATTTTGAGACGGTCACGCCCATCGGAGGAGATAAGATATATACACTACATATATATATATATATATATATATATATATATATATATATATATATATATATATATATATATAAATCTCTATATAAAAATGCCCCTCCCTCTATATATATATATATATATAGAGGGGCATTTTTATATAGAGATTTTTTTCAGATTGCTATACAAATAAAATGCTGGTTGCAGCAGGTTTATTAATTACTTTATTATTAATATTATTATTATTATTATTATTATTATTATTATTAAAAAAACTTTTTATTTAACACTTTTGGTTCCTGTACCATGCCTGCGCACAGAAAACTTTGTGGAATGGTCTGATGGGATAGAACATGACAAACCGGCCAAGAATCTAAACAAAACTAAACATCATTACCATAAATCTAAAGGCTGATTGTTTATAGCCAACCACTGCTTTTATCCAACATACAGAGCCAAAACCTTCTTATGAAGTGAAGAGTGAAGTCATTGATCTCATAATCCACAGCTTTGTAATTTAGTAATCTAATTTGCTATTTTTTTCCCTCCATATTAACATAACACTAACATCCTGCCATAGTTCTGACAGGATCGACTCATCGGCACTACAAGACAGGTTGCTATATTTTGACAGGCGTTCTCAGAACAGTTGCCTCTGTGTTCAGTGGAGCATTTTCCTAGGGGAGGAAAGCATCCATATTTGTTTTGGAAGTTATCATGCCTGGTGTCAGACAGCGGGAAAGAAAAAAAAAAACAACAACACTGGCTTTGAACTCAAAGCACTCTTTGCCAAGACACTGTGCTATCATGTGTGTGTGTAGGAATTTATAATTGTCTACAGTAGACGATAGGCTGTGCTTCTGCTGAACTCCATGAACAGAAACACATTTATAGAGTTGACACAGAAATCAATAGCATTAGATAAAAAATTATTTTAAAAAAGCTTTTGAAAAAGAGGCAGCACTGGTTGATGTGTGTCAGCTATCACTTTCCATTCATCACAAATCAATGAAGGGAATTATTTAAAGTAAATGTTTTACCTTCCAACTAGGATTATGTAACCATTACTTTGCCTACCTACCTACCTACCAGCAGTTCTTCCTATGTATGCTTATATATATACATATATATATATATATATATATATATATATATATATATATATATATATATATATATATATATATATATTATATATATTATTTTTTTTTTTTTTTTATTTTTTTTTTTTTTCATCTTATAATCTTCTGTTTAATCCTCTACCTGGGATGTGGGAGGGTTCCCATGACCATCCAGGAAAGAAAATTTCAAATGCTGGGAAATTACACTCACTCACACAGACACATGCACTATGTAGAGGCAAATTAGATAGGGGCAATTTAGAGCAGACAATTCTCCATGAATCCATGTTTTTGGACTATGGGATACAGACTTACGTGAACACAGGAAGAACATGGAAACTCCTCCCAGATCGGAGTTTAAACCTCTACGCCACCGTGCCGCTCTTAAGAAAAAATAATATTGCAGCTAATACAAGTAAATATATCACAAAAAAATAATACAAGTAAAAAATAAATAAGGAGATCTCATTCATTGCTTTATAGTTTCTTCTCATTAACAATGAGATCAAACGGAAAGAAGAAGGAGATGTTAGCATGAGGCTCCTGCTGCTCAGATCTGTCTCCTGGCATTAAGAGTCTTATATTTCTACTCTGGAGTTTTGCTAGAGATTTTAATAAAGTCTGACATTGTGCTAAGATTTACCAATATAATTAACTTATATATTAAAAACAAAGTCTCAGTATTAATTCAACTCTTTCTTATCCAAAGACTAGGAGCTGTCCAGTGCTGATCCTGTGATTACTTTATAGTTGTTGAACATCTAACATGCAGGTGGGGTAGCTCAGTGGTTAGAGTCTTGGGTTGTCAATCTAAAAATTAGGGATTTAAATCCCAAGGGCACTAAAGTTACCAATGTTGGTTCTTGAGCATGACCCTTAACCCTCATTGCTCTGGGTCAGCTGTATCATGGTTGACCCCATTTTCTGACCCCAACCTTCGAGTTGCACTTGTAATCCATCCATCCATTATCTTCTGCTTTATCCTCTACAATGGTCGTGGTGGTGTTCCCCATGGAACAGATACACCCAGGACAGGACGCCAATCTATCGCTGGGCACACTCACTAACTCACTCACACAAACACACTCTATATGGGGCAATTTGGAGCATTCAATTGACCTTGATCCATGTTTTTGGACTGTGGGAGGAAAGCCACACAGACACGGGGAGAACATGGAAACTCCACCCAGATTGGGATTTGAACCTGGAAACCCTGAGAGCGCTGAGAGGAGAACATGCTAACCACTAAGCCACCCTACACTTGTAATATGAACTCAAAATTTTTTTGTCTAATCCATCGATTCTGCAGAATTATGTCTCGTATTGATCTCATACTATTTCTCATGAACAATTTTAGGAGAGGGTGGCACGGTGGCTTAGTGGTTAGCACGTTCGCCTCTCAGCACTAGGGATTCCCGGTTCGAATCCCCATCTGGGTGGAGTTTCCATGTTCTCCCCGTGTCCGCGTGGGTTTCCTCCGGGTTCTTCGGTTTCCTCCCACAGTCCAAAAACATGGATCAAGTTAATTGAGTTCTCTAAATTGCCCCATATAGAGTGTGTTTGAGTGTGTGAGTGTGTACCCAGCGATGGATTGGCGCCCTGTCCTGGGTGTATCTGCCCAGCGCCCGAGACGTTCTCCCCTGGATGGGCATGGGGAACCCCACCGCGACCCTAATAGAGGATAAAGCGGGAGATAATGAATGAATGAATTTTAGGAGAACAATCTGTGACAACGTCGACCTCTAATTGAGACATAAGTGCGACTCACAAATAAGTCTCCTCAGACACCAAAAGATCAACATTTGAGTAATAGAATGTGATGTGCTCATGGGAAATGTTTATGTGCCTTCATACTTTTGACCATCTGTGCTGAATTTCCCCTATAAATAGCTTGTTGCTCTGCAGGCAGCACTGTGAGGTGTTTTTCACACTGCTTTATCTAGATGACTGAACGTTCAGAGACCATGTTCACCGCTGAGCTGGCAGGAGGCATCACGATTAGGGATTGTGGTACAGGATGAATTAAATGTGTCAGACACTGATTTTCTGCGACATGCTCAAAATACTTAATGCACCAAACCATCTCCATGTATTAGTTGTCCCTGATACATAAAAGCCATTTCAATACATCGGGAGACGGGAGGCCGTTTCAAAGGGGTAATGATGTGTGGGCTTGATCATTTTAAAGCAGTTGGGGAGAGGCAGATATGAAAAGGGTACCTCAAGCTGGTTGCATTAGAGTAAAAGCCAGCTATTTTTTGCGCCTCCTGTTGCTAGGTGGCTGTTTTTAAATCAGGTTTCTCACCACAGTAAAATACCCAAAACACCCCATCTTTTCCTCCACATCTCCAATGTCACACTCCGATAGAACTACCTCCACTACACACGCTTTAGCTGTGTTTATGACTTCAGACAATCGACAAAACCCACAAAATGTCACAGGTTGAAAATTCTGGTGGGGCTACTTATTGGCTGTTCAGCTTTGGAAGGTGCCCATCAGAGAACCCTCAACTTTCACACCGCTGACAATGCAGCATATGTTTTCAGAACCGGGCTCTTCAACAGCTGCTCAGCTTCCTACTGGGATTAGAGTAGTGGCTTACGTCTGGTCCTACTACATGCCCATCAGGGATTGGATAAAGCACTCTTAAGATACAATTTCCACAGCCACACTCATCCTATCCCAGGGTTTGTGCACCAGTGTATCACCACCAGACACAGTGAGAACTGGCAACAGTCTACTATATACTTCTTAAAGATTCAGAAGTTGATTCAGCATTCAGAATATCCACAGCCAACTTCTACAAATCCATATTAATATGTAATAAGCTAATTCTAAAGCCATTATTATATCAGATATCCACTTGTAATACTGGAGAACAGATCCGTATTCCTTTCAAGATTCCATCTTATTTAAAATTCTTTGTAATGTTTAGTCTCGTTCAACATTGGATCAAACCCAAAGCTGAAAGTGCTCACTTTTAACTGTGTATATGTCTGTAATTAGATCAGACAGTTTTAAGACTCATTATTTTGCACTCATGCAGCCAAAGGCTTAAAACTCAAAAGTTCTGTTCACACTTGGAATCCTGAGACTCATACTGTGCAGACCCACAAGCTTTGGCTTTCCCACCAAAAATCCCTACTTTCATTTCTCCCACTATTGACTTTCTGTACAAGGCACAGACTCTGGCCTTCAGAACAATCTCTGGACCTGTTCCATCGTGTCTTAAATAAATATACCCTTTAATATACCCGACTCGTTCAGAGCGCTCAAGTGATGAATGTCACCTGGTGCTTCAACCTCACCATCGTTCTAATTCTCATCCATATCGTCTACAGCTGCTAAATGATGAATGATTTTCCTAACTCCAGGAGCACTTGATGTAAAAAAATATCTATATAGATCTAATGTCTATATAGATAGATCTAATATATATATATATATATATATATATATATATATATATATATATATAGATAGATAGATAGATAGATAGATAGATAGATAGATAGATAGATAGATAGATAGATAGATAGATAGATAGATAGATAGATAGATAGATAGATGTTTTTATATATATATATATATATATATATATATATATATATATATATATATATATATATATATATGTAGTGTATATATCTTATCTCCTCCGATGGGCGTGACCGTCTCAAAATGAGGTGTGTTCAGCTACATGGTTGGGTATTGTTACCATGGCAACGGAAAACCCAGGTGCACCGCTAACTGAAAACAACCTCTCCAGACATCAACAGTCAGATGGTGGTCTGTATCTCAGTGGTGAATCATCATCACAGACGCGTGTCCAACGCCACTGCACGCTGAATAGAACTAAACGCTATTAAAACTGACTGCATTTATACAGAGAATGCAGATCCATAGTCTACACTGTACTGTGAGTTCTCCATTCACACTCAAATGGAGAACCTCATGGAGCAACGCATTGAGTCCAGGTAGCTGCATTTATTTATTTATATATATATTTATTTATATAAAAATATATTTATGCTCTCCCCTGTCCATGTGGTTTCTCCAGGTTCTTTGGTCTCTGGTTCCTCCCACAGTCCCAAAAACATGCATTCAAGGTGATAGATTGGCCAGCAATAGATTGGCACCCTGTCCTGGGTTTTTTCGCTAGGATTTAGCGAAAGATGCAAAGTGATGTGAGATGTGAAATGAGATTATATATATGTATGTATGTAAATCTACAGATTAAATGAAGATGATGAGGTTTGATCAAGTTTGTTATCTGGTGTATCTGGTTCCTCATAACTGCTGACTCGTGTTGTTCTATCATTCATAAGTTGCTTTGGATTAAAACATCTGCTAAATGTAAAAGTAATTTCATTTACTTTGGTTCTTTTTTAAATAGCATTCAAACCATTGCTTAGCATTTTTCACTGGTGACGCCATCCGTTCTCTTGCATGTGCCACACTCATGGACTCATGAACCAGATCCCATACGGTTTGAGCTTCCTGACTCATCCCAGCATATTGTTGCCTGTGTGATGAGGCGTGTCTCACACGTGCCATTAAACAAAATGAATCAGAGTAACAGATCTTCTGGGTAAAGTTCCAGTCCTTATTACTCTCTTATCTCTAATTGCCCTAAATTCCAATCTTCCTTTTATAATTTCCAGTAAATAGTACGATTATTAAAGAACAAAACGCATTTCAGACTAATCATTTGCAGACCTCTTGTCTCCGAGTGTAAAGTGGCGGATCTTTTGTCCTTTGAAATAATTCAAATCAGCAGGCTCTGATATTCTGTCTTTGCCACTAACAGCATCTGATCTAATCTTAGCTAACGATGAAAATTTTAAATGCCTCATTAGTAGCCTGCCTTAAGACTTCATGTCAAACTTCGTCTGAGATGGTGCCATTATTGTTAAAGTCTCACACAGATGACACGGCTTAATGGATTTTACATTTAATTATTATGTCCGTTAGGCAGGCACTTGGCACTTTTGAGAAACTACTGAAAATTCATCTTTTTAACAAACACCTGTTGTAGAAGGGGAAAAGGGGGGGGGGGGGTGCAGGATCAGATAACGATCTTTAATAATTCTACAGTGTAGCTGGTTTTCTCCATAACTTCTGAAATGTGTTGTTCTCATTTGTAAGCCGCTTTGGATAAAAGCGTCTGCTGAATGACTAAATGTAAATGTAATTAAACAAGGGCCGTGGTAGCTCAGTGGTTAGGGCATTGGGCTATCAATCTGAAGGTTGGCGGTTCAAATCCCAGGTCCACTGAAGTTACCAGTGTGGGTCCTTGAACAAGGCCCTTACCCCTCATTGCTCCATGGATGTTGTGATTAACCCTGTAAGTAACCTTGTAAGTCCATCCATCCATCCATCCATTATCTTCCGCTTTATCCTATATTAGGGTCGCGGGGGGGTTTCCCATGCCCATCCAGGGGAGGATGTTTCGGGAGCTGGGCAGATACACCCAGGACAGGGTGCCAATCTATCGCTGGACACACACTTACACAGACATACACACTCTATATGGGGCAATTTGGAGAACTCAATTGACTTGGACTGTGGGAGGAAACCAGAGAACCCAAAGGAAACCCACATGGACACGGGGAGAACATGGAAACTCCACTCAGATGGGGATTCGAACCGGGAATCCCTAGAGCTGAGAGGCGAACGTGCTAATCACTAAGCCCACCTTGTAAGTCGCTTTAGATAAAAGCGCCTGCTAAATGTAAATGTAAATGTAATGTAATGTAATTAAACAAGGGCCATGGTAGCTCAGTGGTCAGGGTGTTGGGCTATCAATCTGAAGGTTGGCGGTTCAAATCCCAGGTCCACTGAAGTTATCAATGTGGGTCCTTGAGCAAGACCCTTAACCCTCATTGCTCCAGGGATGTTGTGATTAACCCTGTAAGTAACCTTGTAAATCGCTTTGGATAAAAGCATCTGCTAAATGACCATAAATGTAAATGTAAATGTAATTAAACAATGCTCAAATTCTCAAATTCAACTGCATTTGTTCCCACAGCACTTTGTGCATTGTCTGAATTCAGTGTTTAGCAGCGTTGCACTGTGAGAAATCAGAGTTATTATGTCATTTCCTAAAACCGGCGCCGAGAGAACCTGGTAGAAAGTACAGGATTGCGTGAAAAAGAGACAGCGGTACAGTAGAGCGCTGGAGTATGAGGTGAGAGAGAGAGAGAGAGAGAGAGAGAGAGAGGTAGAGAGACAGAAATAGAGAAAGAGGCATGAGTCACCGAGCAGATTGGGTCAGAGGGCAAGGCAGTGGGCGGTGGAGTGCACTAAGTGAGAAAGGTGTGAAACTGCTCCGGTAATAAAGGGGAACGCCCACGCTCCATCCTCTACATTAAGTCATCACAGCAAGCACCTCTCATGATATGAGTGAACGCATGTTTGGTACAAAAACTATTTACAGTTCTGGAACAAATGTTAAATGTAGAGCATTCATCACCTTAAAAAAAAAGAAGATAAGAAGAGTTGTGAATCACGCCGGTGTACGGATTAACCACCAAATACCATTTTCAAACATAATGTATGTTATCAGTGCTGCCTTAAGCCCACCCCTTTACTACTCTACTATAGTTATCATCTTCTAAAATTGATTGTCTAGTAGGGTCAGTGAGCACACTCACTCACACACACAGACTCACACAGACACACTATATATGGGCAATTTAAAGCAGCCAATTCACCTTCAATCAGGGGGAAGACGTGGAGAACTCCAACCAGATTGGAATTTGAACATGGATCTCCAGCTATACATGGATAAACCCATCCAACATTACCTTCCACTTAATGTTGGGGGGGGGGTTCCTCTTGCTTGGGGAGAATGTTTTACATACAGTGTGCCAATCCATTGCTGGACACACAATACTCACACACACACACTATATAGGATTTGGGGCAATTTAGAGCAACCACTTTACCTTAATTCCATATTTTTGGATTGTGGGAGGAAACCGGAGAACCCAAAGAAAACCCAAATAGACACATGGAGAACATGGAAACTCCAACCAGATTGGAATTTGAACATGGATCTCCAGCTATACATGGATATAGCCATCAAACATTACCTTACACTTAATGTTGGGTGGGGAAGGGGGGGTTCCTCTTGCTTGGGGAGAATGTTTTACATACACACACACACACACACACACACACACACACACACACACACACACACACACACACACACACACACACACACACTATATAGGAATAGGATTTGGGGCAATTAAGATGAACCACTTTAATTTAAATCCATATTTTTGGACTGTGGGAGGAATTATTATATAGGAGCAATTAAGATTGGGGCAATTTAGAGCAACCAATTTAGAACCCAGAGAAAACCCACACAGACACAGGGAGAACATGGAAACTCCACCCAGCTCAGGATTCAAACCTGGATCCCAAGCGAGAGGCAGACATGTTGACCACTACATCACCGTGTTGATTGCATACATACAGTCATGTGAAATCTGTGTAGTATTTTGTACTTAAACGTAATTAAAAATAAAAATATACATAATGGGCGTAACTGGGTGTATAACTGGGTGTATCTGCCCAGTGCCTGAAACATTCTCCCCTTGATCTGCATTAGGACCCCCGATGACCCTAATAATGGATGGATGGATGGTTAATATTGGTGATATTGGTATTATTTTATTGGATTAAATTAACAGGGGGGGGGGCACGGTGGCTTAGTGGTTAGCACGTTCGCCTCTCAGCGCTAGGGATTCCCGGTTCGAATCCCCATCTGGGTGGAGTTTCCATGTTCTCCCCGTGTCTGCGTGGGTTCCCTCCGGGTTCTCCGGTTTCCTCCCACAGTCCAAAAAACATGGATCAAGTCAATTGAATTCTTAAAATTGCCCCATATAGAGTGTGTTTGTGTGAGTGAGTGTGTGCCCAGCGATGGATTGGCGCCCAGTCCTGGGTGTATCTGCCCAGCGCCCGAGACGTTCTCCCCTGGATGGACATGGGGAACCCCACCGCGACCCTAATAGAGGATAAAGCGGGGGATAATGAATGAATGAATGAATATACATAATGAAACATTTTTTTTGTGACAAGTTTTGAGATCAGTTCCGACTTTCCTGGCAGTGGGATACAGTGCGGCTCAGGTTGCTAACATTTCGAGTGGCCGACATAATGGCGGAAAAACTGACTGCAGACCAGCAGAGGGCTGCAAAAAAGGTTTGAAGTGTTTTTTCTGGAGGCTGTATGTATCACATTTCAGAGAAATCCTGCTGCAGAACAAATATCAGCTTCCAGAGTGCGGTGAAAAATCAGATTATAGAAATACTGTACAGACCTTCGTTTTCCAGAGTGTACGTCTCATTAGTGAGGTTTATAACATGCTTAATACTCTCAAACCAATAATGACATGTTTTATGGAATTAATGGATATTTAACTGCAGCAGTGATATCAGATTCATTATTTCACATCTGAAAAAAGGCAGAACATCATTAATTATTAATAATTAATCACTAAAACATTCTATGAACCTGTTTTCACAATGCATTATAAATAACGTATGAAGTATTCATAATGCTTTATAACACTTGTCTTTGTTAATGTACATAGAGGTTCATAATCACACTTATAAAATGTCACAACAGTATGCCATAAAGATTTATTACACAAAGAGACATAAGGCATCATAATGCATGGTTTAATTGCTCATTAACTTATCATTAATAAAATATCATTAATATTTATTATTTGTGGTTTAATAAAAATGACTTTATAAGTGCTCATAACTGCTAATGAAAACGTATGAGCTATCTTAAGTGTCATTAGGTGAAGTGTTATTTATTCAGAAATATCAGCACATATCAAAAATACTCTTTACATTAAAGGTTATTGAAGTTTATTTAATGTGTTATACACACACACACACACACACACACACACACACACACACACACAGTTCTGTTTGACTAGTGTTATGAATACCATATAAAGCTTTATGAATGCACTTGTAATGGATTGTAATGCATTATTAAAAAATTATTCATAGAAAGTGTTTTAAAGTCTAAAAAGAAAAAAAAAAAGTTTATATAAATTTATTCATTTATTCGCTTAATGTCTAAAGCCGAATTGTTATAACACTTTATGATTAGGAATTTCTATGTAGATTAACAGAGGCTTATGATGGATATTATAAAGCATATATAAATATAAAGCAGCTTTATAAACGCACTAATAATGCACTATGGATACCAGATTTTTAGATTTTCATGTAATTTATGATGTGTAGTGTCATGTAATGTTATGAAGGCTTATGCCATTTTGTTATAACACTTTATGATAATTCATTCATTATCTCCCACTTTATCCTCTATTAGGGTTGCGGTGGGGTTCCCCATGCCCATCCAGGGAAGAACGTCTCGGGCGCTGGGCAGATACACCCAGGACAGGGCGCCAATCCATCGCTGGGCACACACTCACTCACACAGACACACTCTATAGGGGCAATTTTTTTGAGAATTCAATTGACTTGATCCATGTTTTTGGACTGTGGGACACTTTATGATAATGAATATCTAAATTACTTTACTATCAAAATGACTTAATTAAGCTTCATGAATGCACTAATTATGCATTAATAAAACCAGATTCATAGAAATGGTTAGCAAAATGTCTAAAAAGCAAAATCCAATGTTTAAATACATATTATTTATGATGTGTCATGTCGTTTTATGTTATAAAGCCTTATGACATGTCAATATAATTCTTTATTGCTATAATACTTTATGATTAGTATTATCTATGTACATTAACAGAAACTTATGACAACTGTTTTTATAAAGTCTTGAAATGACTTTATAAAACTTCTTAGATTATTAGACTAATAATGCTTTATAAAGACCAGATTCATAGAAAGTGTCCTTTCATTCAAATAAAGAACTATAATAAACAAAATCACATGCATTCTAAAGAACATTGTAAAAGTATTACACCAGTTTTCTAAAACCAGCTGGATTTCATTCATTCAGGCAACTTTCCCGGTAACTAGTTGGACAAAGTGTCTACTGTGGTGGCAGTAAATAGATCAGTTGGTCTCCCACCTTGTAATTTTAGCAACGGTGTAAAACTGAAGCTCACTATTCTTCTCACGCTAATCTGACCCTCCTGCCTCGGGCGTCTTCTGATTCTGTTTTGTGTTGCCTTGGATACCGAATCCTTCAATGGTGCATTCGCTGTACTGTTGCAGTAATCTGGAGCGAGAAAAAGAAGCTGTCAGATGGTTTTGCGGGAGGCGAATATACGCTATGTTATGCGTGCCTAAATTTAGATGCCTCTTGCTCTCGACATAGACTTAAAGAATTTGAAAGGGAGGAAGAAAGCATCTCAAAAAAAAAAAAAAAAAGAATGAAAAAAATCTGGAACATCGGGCATTAAAGCACACGGATATCTCGCAGCGCAGGCGAACGGCAGCAAAGTGAATGAAAGGCCACTGAATTCCATCAGGCATGTGGTGCACTGAAATCCGTTTCACAGAAACATATCCACAGGGTCATGTCCAAGCAAATCTGTGTTAAATACATATTCAAACCGCTATATAGTGAGTCAGAAGGCCAAATTAGAAGGTGTCCGGCCAATTTAAGCCCCTCTGCTGTTCAGTAAAAACCATTTTAATATGTTCTACAGGACAGTGGACAGTTCAGGAAAGGACAGCTTAACAAGTTCAGGGTGCAAATTATTAGATAGTTAAGCCAGTAAGTTTAAAAACGTTGCTTTTTTCACTCTTATCTGAATTTGGGTCGCTGTAGCATCACTTAGCCTCATACCCTCAGCATCCTCCCTTTAAAGTCAAATGTGTCTCTTTCTGTCCACTTACTGCTGAGAACTGTTGTAATGGGACTAGGCTCAGATGCATCCAGGATACACTACATGATTTGGCCAAGCATGGAGGCATTTAAGGCATTTAAGGCATTTAACATGCCCCGTCTGCATACTTTTCTTTCAACGAATGGACCATTTACGTTTTTAGGTACCCTATCTTCTTTGGCTGAGCCCTATATATGCCAATATACGGGCAGTGGGGGAGCAGCGCACACGGTACATGGCAAACAGACACTCACTCACTCACTCTATATAGGGGCAATTTAGATAAGGACAATTTAGAGAAGCCAATTTTACTTGAACTTTGACTTTGAGAGAAAATGCACGCGTACATGTGGAGAACAGTGAAGCTCCATCCGGATCAGATTCAAACCAGGATCCCCAGCACTGAGAGGTCGGCATGCTAACCACACCACCGCCGTGCCGTCTCGATCCATAAAAAGTGTTATCTTAAATTTTATAGGTGTTAAAATGAAAAAGAAAAGACATTGTTTATGTTTTATTAACGATTCTCAACGTTTCATTAGATTACAGTAAAGGTTTTCATCATCAATAACACGCCATCTGAATGTTGCAGCATCAAAAACCTAAAGTTGACTCTGTTCGGAACTCAGACAAACACATGGCATGGACTTTAGTGGAGGGACGAGCGAATGTGAAATATTTATCTATTTCTAATTTAAAATTCCCCTTCAAATTCACTATAGAAGCAGCTTTGAAGTCCCCAACGCCACTAGTGACCCTCACTCTCTCTCTCTCTCTCTCTTGCTCTGTCTCTCTCATGCTCGCTCTCTCGCGCTGTCTGTCTCATTCTCACATTCTCGCTCTCTCTGGACTCTTTTCAACTTTTATTACTCGGGCATCTTTGTTGTCACTTAAATACAGTAATCAATAACCTGCTGCAGCTCCCCTTTCCACATTTCTCTCCGTCTCATCGCTCACTCTCTCGCTGTCTCTCTCTCTCTCTCTCTCTGAATATCCATTTCAATCAGATCCTCTTCTATTACCAATGGAATACATCAGTGTTGTTTTTTTTCTTTACTTTTATCATTTAACGACATGTTGCTTACAAATTAAGGAGGAGGGTAATGATTCTAAACTGATGATTCTGTGAAAAACCTCTGAGTAGAATCGAAGTTGTAAACATGACTGACCCGAACAAAAGCTGAGCCTTTGTGTCAGATGTTCCTGCACTGGATGGAAGTCTGATCTTGGATTGCTGCAGTTGGTCAGGTGTGGGATCAGAATATTAGATCAGAGGTCAGCTGAAGTCCTGAATTTACTGGATCTACATATATGCTGGATCTGGATCTATATCTAAATCAATGGATCTGTTCTTCTCCGATGACGCGGAAACATTCTAAAATGGCATCGTTAGGATTCATCAAGCTCAAATTGTGGGAGCGTAGTTGAGGGAGCATGAGACATCATTCTCACACATGGATCGTTCACCACAGAGCCCAGACCCGAACCCCATTTTGGGATGTGTTGGAGGGGAATTTGTGCAGGACTGGAATAAAATCAACGTTGTGGAGATGATGTCATGGAGAATGTGTGATGTAATCCAACTAAAGGCGGTCCAACGTCGTGGTCCTCATATGAAAACAATACAGACTCCCAAATGTCCTGAAACATATCTGGTCCCCTTTGGACAGACTTTTGACACTGTAACATATATATGAGCTATAAATGGTTACATAGTTCAAATATTCCAAGACACATCTGGTTTCACACATTTCTGGCAGCACCTCCCTGTGATCACAGTGGCGAAGGCAGGGCCCAAATCTGGCGTGTATATTGTCCACAATCCGCCCAAATGCTGTCCATTCACACAGCATGTAGACCAGATGATGGGGAACGTGGGTGTTTAATTTTTAGACAGGGTGTGTTGAATTTGCATGTTCTCCTCTTGTATACAAAACGGCTTTTTTGGGAGCTCTGGTTTCCTCCTACATTCCAAATGTATGTCAGTCAGGCGGACAGCAGATTATATATTTCCCTCAGGAATATGTAAATGTGTAAGTGTGTTTGCTTGATTGGTGACAGATTCACACCCTGTCCACAGTGTTTTCCTGCCTTTTGGCTTAAAGTTCCAGTAATTGGCTCCGCCCATGGTTCTAATTAAGATGGATTTATGAATCACATCCTGATGCTTTTGGGAAACAAGTATATTGTTTGCTTCTTATTTTCACATTTTCTCATTCACTATAATCTCATCCAGGCTCCTCTGAGGACCCAGTTAAAAAGCAAGAGGAAGATGATTAACGCCTGTCGTTATTGCTAGTGAGACATAAAAAGATTTAGGCCACCGTTACAATCCTAATTTGTTGATGACCAAGCGAACAAACCATCTTGGCATTTCAAACTGATGACTCTGCCGCTTTTCCTTCTCAGGAGTCTGAATTCGAGCAGAAGCAACCTGTTCTCTCTGTGGAATCTTTCTCTTTATGTGCTGGAAGCAAATTTGTATCATTAATGCCACAGCTACTGCATTCGGAATCCAAGCACAGAAAGCTGGAAAAGCAGCAGGGAATCGAGGGAAGAATTAAAACAGGCTGGTAAGCAAGAAAACAGAGTGCTGCTTCACTGCATGTGGCATTCCTCAGACACTCCTCAGTCCAACGACCCTCAGAAATGTTCAGCACGAGGCTTAATGAGTAAAACGATGCAGCGGGAAAACAGAAATACAACACTCTTACCTGAAGCCGAACCATGTGAGCGTAAGAAAACAGATCTAATACACAACTGTGGATGTAAGAGGCAAGCAGAACCGAGTACACAAGTATCCAAATTTGAAGTATACAACTACATAGAATAGTATTCATCCATCCAATCTGTACAGAGCATTTATAATGTTTTATAAGTCATTATGTACTAAAATTAATGCACATCATAAATCTGATAAACGCCAATAGTTTACCTAATTCCTATAAAACATAATAATCTTTCATGAATGGTTATAAGCACTTATAAAGTCATTTTCAGAGAAGGAATAAGCTCACCACAAACAATATAAAGCTTTATGACACTGATTTTTACAAAAAAAAATGAATGCACAGTGAAAATATACAATTTATAATGTATTGACACTGTGCTATAAAGCTTTATGATATGTTCTTAAAACCCTTTATAAATGTGCTTATAAACATCTATTTATATTTAACAGGGAGATATAAGGGTTATAAAGCGTTATGGATAAGTTTATAATGCATAATAGGTGCTGGATTCAAGAAAGTGGTACTAGAACTTTTACAGAGTTTTTTTCTTTTAATTGAATGTACATGAAACACATGACCATGTCAGTCCCCATCATCAAAACTCAGAGGATAAAAATAATGAACAATTCAGTTTAGTTTGACCTGAAGGACACGGTGGGTCTAAGCCAGAGGGGCGGGGTGGGGGTTGGGTTGTTGGGTGGGGTGGAGAAGTGCTAAATTATTTACATTGATCAATTTCTGTTAGATAACCAGTTGACACCAATTATATATATATATATATATATATATATATATATATATATATATATATATATATATATATATATATATATATATATATATTTTTTTTTTTTTTTTTTTTTTTTTTTTTTCCCCTTTTTTTTTTTTTTTTCCCTTGTTTTTTTTTTCCCTTGTTTTTTTTTTCATAAAAGGGGGAGAGCTGTCGGAATCGATCACTAAATTGGATCTGTTTTATTTAAAATAGAACTAATTTACTTTCCTTTACTGCTTATGTTTTTAGAGGTCAGCTGTTTAATAGAATGTGGACTGATTCCACTGTCAGTAAGTATATTAAAAAACCCAATTTTTAGGAGAAGTACTAAAAGACTTCACAGATCACATTTAATGAACATGCAATGGCAAAAAAAACAGGAGATGTTAATTCAAGAGCGATTTGTATTTAAATTAGTCTATTAATAAAAATAATTCTGTTTTAGGATTTATAATGATGCAGTTGGAATATAGAGGCTGAACTTTTTTTTAAGTACAACAGTGTTCTTTTTGTATCACACAGATATGTAAATACACTTGTTGCATGAATTTATTTAATCTATTTATTTTCTAGATATTGAAAAATCTTTGATATGGAAACTGAATATGTCTTCAAATGCAATGCCTTTGATATTAAAATAAATAAAATATCAAAGTAGGATGCACGTAGAAGTCCGTGTGTCATAATGTGATTTGAAAAGCCTAAGCAGCTTGCAGAAGCATGGATTTCTTGTTTAAGTAAGCTTACATGTGGATGCAATACCATAAACCTGACTGTATGACATCTTAAATACAAGAAACAAATCGCCATTATAAAGCAGAAAGCTTATATATATATATATATATATATATATATATATATATATATATATATATATATATATATATATATATATATATATATATACATATATATACAGTATTGTTCATGTCTTGATTTATGAAAGCTTTTGCAATACACTGTATATAAACTCAATTTACTGTAAAGAAGTTCTGTAAAGCAGCAGTGTTATGTGAATGATTCTTTTTATGCTGTCTGCGTTTACATACGTGCCTGTCTACCTGCCTACCTCTATGTCTGTCTGTCTGTCTGTCTGTCTGTCTGTCTGTCTGTCTGTCTCCACCTATTCACCCATCTGCATTCTGCATCACTTTCTTTTTTTCTTTACGTCACGATGCAGTTACTATAATGGAATGTGCACTCGTGACGTCGCAGCTGATACAAGCGTTGACTGCACACTTCATAACTTTAACACAAACTTTCCGAGTCGTAAAAACATCCATTTCATTCACCTGCTTTGCTTTAGAAATCCTCGTATATTTTAATATTAACGGAAAAGGCGCGCCAAAGTGCAACAGCGCTACTTGGTTGCCATGGTAACATAAAAAAAAAATCAGCATCCTACATTAGTAAATAGTATAAGAATAGTGCAGAACCTGGGGTTACTATGGTAACTTGCAGCGTTCTGGTGTCCAAATGAGCGCACAATTAACCGAGACGCGTCTAAACTTACTTTCTGCTCTGAGCGGGACTTTGAAACGTTCCGGCCGCCGGGCTCCTCCCTGCACAGGTCTGAGGTGATGGTCGGCAGGGGGAAGCAGCTGCAGGTTGAGCTCCTGTTTATTACCGATGATTGTCTTCACGCTTTCCGCAGATGCGCTCCTGAGTGCCGCGCTCTCTCCGTCGGTTCCATCTACTGTGCGAGAGCAGAGAGAACCAGGGAGCTGAGAGAGAGAGAGGATGAGAGAGAGAGAGACAGAGAGACACAGTGAGAGAGAGAGAGAGAGAGAGAGAGAGAGACATAGAGAGAGAGAGAGGGAGAGAGATACGGGGGGAGGGAGAGAGAGCGCAGTTGACGCTGAAGTGCGTTATTGCGCGCTCCATCCTCGTGAATGAACATGTGAGAGAGAGAGATCTTTTTTTTTCAATTGACGTAAAATAAAGACACCTGGGCCAAAAGCAAACCATATAAGGTGTGTTTTTGTTGCTAACACGCATGTCGCATGTCTCCTGACTGATGATTTCTCAAAAGCATCCTTTCGTTTTCTAAGCCTCTTATCATAATTAGGGTTCTGAGTGCTGAAGCCACTGCTGAAGACACAGTGAGTGAACATCAGATACCAAATTGTATCCAGGTGTGAACGGGTTTGAATGTCTGGCTTCCTGGCCAGAATATTTTCTCTTCCATTACTTTGTGAGCACTGGGATAGGGTTCAAACTGCACGTCCTCCCTGTGCCCGAGTCAGTTTCTTTCTGAGTACTTCAGTTTTATTTAAATGCTGATGGCTAGACTGGAGATACTAATAGTATTATTTGTAAACACTGCTTGAATCACATTGAACTGACCCATAGAGTATTCAACGATTGGACACACACACACACACAGACACACACACACGCACATACACTCACATAGTACCAGTCAAAAGTTTGGACCCACTCCCATTTTGCTCCACTTATTGTCCATGTTCTCAGTTCCACTTCCTGTAAAGATGAACTTTGGAGTTCTACAATTCCAGACTGTAGTCCATCTGTTTGTGTTCTACAGTACATACTGTGTACGTCCCCTCTACTCTGTTCTAATGGTCAGAACCCTAATAGTAGCACCACAGAGCAGGGATTACTTGGTTGGTACATTATTCCTATCCCAGCAGTGTCACTGAGGTGGAGAAATTAAACTACAGCAGCGCTGCATATATATATATATATATATATATATATATATATATTCATTCATTCATTATCTCCCGCTTTATCCTCTATTAGGGTCGCGGTGGGGTTCCCCATGCCCATCCAGGGGAGAACATCTCGGGCGCTGGGCAGATAGACCCAGGACAGGGCGCCAATCCATCGCTGGGCACACACTCACTCACACAGACACACTCTATATGGGGCAATTTTGAGAATTCAATTGACTTGATCCATGTTTTTGGACTGTGAGAGGAAACCGGAGAACCCGGAGGAAACCCACGCAGACACGGGGAGAACCTGGAAACTCCACCCAGATGGGGATTCGAACCGGGAATCCCTAGCGCTGAGAGGCGAACGTGCTAACCACTAAACCACCGTGCCGCCCATATATATATATATATACACACACACATAAATATATACATACATACATAAATATAGAGTTGGACTTAATACCATGTGCATTAACTCTAAAACAGAACTCAACTCCTAAATTATGAGTTTTGGCTCACTGGCTGCTTAACATGAACATGAGGAGTTTGTATTTTTTAAATCTGATTCTGATGTTAATGTTTATTATCGTTATCAGAATAAAAGCTGATAGTAAGCATCCACATTCTTCTTCTGGAATTGGGGCTTTGAATATGAAGCTTTTGAAGTCTGCATTATGGCTGGATACTGAATTATCCCCTACAGCTCTGAAGCTTCAGGTTTAGAGATCTTTTATATATAAAGACATTGCCTCAGCCAAGCGCTCTAATCCAGAATAATCTGATACAGTCCCTCTCTGCTAAACAATATGCCTGCTGAGAAAAGAAACACTGCGAAAATAAAAACGGAGACTGGAGAAAGCGTATTATCTATTCTTTTTCACCTCTTCATGTATTTGTATACTGTACAGTATATAAATACACACACACACACACACACACACACACATTATATATATATATATTCATCATCTCCCGCTTTATCCTCTATTAGGGTCGCGGTGGGGTTCCCCATGCCCATCCAGGGGAGAAAGTCTCGGGCGCTGGGCAGATACACCCAGGACAGGGCGCCAATCCATCGTTGGGCACACACTCACTCACACAAACACTCTATATGGGGCAATTTTTGAGAATTCAATCGACTTGATCCATGTTTTTGGACTGTGGGAGGAAACCGGAGAACCCGGAGGAAACCCACGCAGGCACGGGGAGAACATGGAAACTCCACCCAGATGGGGATTCGAACCGGGAATCCCTAGCGCTGAGAGGCGAATGTGCTAACCACTAAGCCACCATGCCACCCTCATTATATATATATATATATATATATATATGCATCACAGAACAGGTATCATTTGGGTGGTGGATTGTTTCTTGTCAGTTCTGCAGTGACACTGATGTGGTGAGGGGGTTTTAGTGCAGCAGTGCTGCTGGAGTTTCATTTCTCCACCTCAGTGACACTGCTGGGATAGGAATAATGCACCATCCCAATAATCCCTGCTCTGTGGGGGTACTCTTGGGGCCCTGAGCATTAGAGAACATAGTAATGGGGATGTACACAGTATGTACTGTAGTCCACAAACTACAAAGTCCATCTTTACAAGAGGTGAATTGAGAACTTGGACAATAACTGGAACGAAAAGGGACCTTGTTCAAACTTTTGACCGTATTGTATCTGAATGTCAGTCATCAGATTAAGGCATGTGATCGACTGAAGCAAGGCTTTAATAGTCCAAAGCAAAAATGTAACTAGGGATCAATTTGCTGTGAAGTTTCCGTTCGGTTCTGTGATGACTCAGCGCTTACTTAATTTTCTCTTCTAAGCAATTTCAGCGCAATCCGGACCTCGGAGTTCAAAGACAGCTGGTCTAAATGATAGGCAGACCAATGGAAACAGTCCAGAGTGAAGAGGTGGTTCATCCACGGGCAGCTTCAGCTCACAGAGGCTTATTAAGTTTCTGCTGATAAGCTTGTTTATGTCGAATATAAAAACGATGGCAGTAGACACACACACACTTCACACACTTCACACTGATGAGCACTTGGCCAATCACTGACTTTTAATAACTCACCATAAAGTTCACAGCAAACTTTCTGCTCTTCAGTCGATGTTTGTTTTTTAATATTTAATGTAATATATAACCTCATCTCTTTATTAATTCATTTATTGTCTTCCACCTAATCCTCTACTAGGGACGTGGTGTGTGTGTGTGTGTGTGTGTGTGTGTGTGTGTGTGGGCGTGGGGGGGTTGTTCCCCATGTCTATCCAGGAGAGAACGTTTGGGGTGCTGAACAATTACTCCCAGGACAGGGTGCCAACCCATTGGTGGGCACACACTTACTCACACAGACATGCCCACTAACTTACACTATATTTAGATAGGGGCAATTTATTCACTCATTATCTTCCTCTTAATCTTTCAAGGGGATCAAGGCCAATTGAATCCTCCAAATTGCCCCATATAGAGTGTATTTTTGTGTGTGACTATGTGCCCAGTGATAGATTAGCGCCCTGTCCTGGGTGTATCTGCCCAGCGCCCGAAACGTTCTCCCCTGGATGGGCATGGGGAACCCCACCGCGACCCTTATATAGGATAAAGCGGAAGATAATGAATGAATGAATTTCTTAACCATTACTTTGGTATCATTGGACCCTAATAGAGGATAAAGCGGAAGATAATGGATGGATGGATGGATAGTATATGTGTCAGTGTGTGTTTACAGCACTAGATTGGCACCAAATTCTGGGTGTATCTGCCCAACATCTGAAATGTTCTCCAATTGATACCCCATCCCACCGTGGAGGATTAAGTTGAAGATAATGAATGAATGAATGAATAAATAAATGAATCCTGTCAGCCTCAAAATCCCTAATATTTGTTCTGTAAGTAAAGCACGTGACTCATGATGGTTCCTAAACACAGGTTCGAGGTTCTTCACACGCTCCTGTCCTGTGAAACCAAACATTTATGACATGCAGCCTTTTAAATACTGAGTGTATAATTAACATTGACTTTTCTCTTGTATCTTCTGAGTTGAACCAGATTTTATTTGAACGTTCGTCTTGTGTAGCGCGACAACAGCGTGACAACGGAGCCCTTTTCATTTCCATCTGATTAATCTCTGTGAGCGAGCCACTCTGCCAGCTGAAGGCATGTTAATAAAACAGCGCTCTTTCTAACGGACGTATTTATGACCCAGAGCTGGAGTTATTTTCCAGACAAAGGAGATATGGAACTATGAGAGCGACTCCGATTCCTCATCCTCTCGCCGACATAAAACTACTGCTTAATGAATCCTGAGGGAACAGTTCAGAAATAAATAAATACATTTCCTCTCAGATTGCAATAATGTTCAAATAACTTACTATGTAACTAAAAATAAAAACAAGCATTAGCATTGGGGACAACACCATCCATCATCAGCTGAAATTATTAGGGTTTAAATTCAGCCAATCAAATTGCTACACAACAAGCAAGTCTGCATCCAATACAACCTTCAGGAATATTATCACAATCCATCCATCCATCCATCCATTATCTTCTGCTTTATCCTCTATTAGGTTCGTGGGGGGGGGGTTCCCCATGCCCATCCAGGGGAGAACGTTTCGAGCGCTGGGCAGAGACACCCAGGACAGGGCGCCAATCTATCACTGGGTAGACACTCACTCACTTAGACACACCCTATATGGGGTAATTTGGAGGATTCAATTGGCCTTGATCCCCCTTGAAAGATTAAGAGGAAGATGATGAATGAAAAAATTGCCCCTATCTAAATATAGTGTAAGTTAGTGTGCATGTCTGTGTGAGTGAGTGTGTGCCCACCAATGGGTTGACACCCTGTCCTGGGAGTATTTGCTCAGCACCCCAAACGTTCTCTCCTGGATAGACATGGGAAACAACCCCCCCACACCCACCCATCCAGGGGAGGTTTCGGGCGCTGGGCAGATACACCCAGGACAGGGCGCCAATCTATCACTAGGCACACATTCACTCACACAGACACACTCTATATGGGGCAATTTGGAGAATTCAATTAACTTGAACCATGTTTTTGGACTGTGGGCGGAAACCGGAGAACCCGGAGGAAACCCACGCAGACACGGGGGGAACATGGAAACTCCGCCCAGATTGAGATTCGAACCAAGAATCCCTAGTGCTGAGAGGAGAACCTGCTAACCACTAAGCCACCGTGCCGCCCGCATTGTAACATGTGTTTATTAAATATAATGAGTACCTGATTCATAGAAAGCGTTCCCAAAATATTAATAAAGATTTATTCACATTCAGGTAGCAAATCCAACAACGTTATTTAACTCAAATGGAAACAATTAATAAGTAAACAGTCATACTGTGTTCTCTTCAGGTTCTTTTAGCACCTGATATGGAACCACATGTTTCCCACTGACACCCCTTTCACACTTTTCACACATCTCGACACTAGCATTTCAAAACATGGGACACTTGCAGACCATCGATCCCAGAAAAGCCTTTCCTGACACGTAAGTGAAGTCAAACCTACTTCCAACAGAAGCTACTGAACCTTTCAGGATTCTCGCAGATCTTCTGAAATCCTCCGCCTGGAAGAAAACTAAATCTTGCAGCAAATATATACCGTATGTGTCACAGCGGTACCACACTCTCTCTCTCTCCTGCTTTTCACACGTTCACACACAGACACCGGCGTCCACACATCCACATCCAATTAGAAAAGCACTTTATGTTAATCCCAGAATTAAATACCACAAACATGTTTTTCCAAAGAAACGTCTTCTCTTATAAACACCTGTTTATATGTAAATTAAAAACTGTCACTCAAAGTATGGACACATAAAATACACTAAGATGGAATTTACAGCAACACCTGAATCCGGTCTACGTAATGCATTATAAAAACATTCATAAAGCATTATGAACTATTCATTATGCTTCATAACACTTGTCATAAGACTTTGTTAATGTACACATATGTTTATAACCACACTCAAGTGTTAAGCTACAGTATATGCTATAAGTCTTTATAACTGAAAGTGACATAATGCTTTATGAAGTCTATATTATAATCGTTTATTAACTTGTGTGTGAAGACTAGAGTCATAAAGCTTTATAATGTTTGTGCTAAATAAATGCCTCTCCTAGGAAAAGACTTTATAAGTGCTTATAACTGTTTACGAATGCTTATAAGCTTTCTTTACAGACTTTTATAAAGTAAAATCATTAATAATGTCTTAAATCTCCAAAGCATCCAAAATTCATAAAATATTATATTATAATGCATTATGTCAGTTTGTGTTATGAAGCCTTATAAGATGTTGTAATGTCACAACACTTTATAAGTGTGAATATGAATGTCAATGTAACTTAACAAGGGCCAATAACAAATGTTATGTTAAATACTACATAAAACTTCATGAATGCACTTATAATGCATTATAAATACCAGATTTATGAAAGGTGTTACTAAACTGACTAGTCTGTCAATCATCTGTGTTGCAACTGATGATGTAATACTGCTATTTAAATATGATTGTTCATAAAGCGGTATTCGTTAAGCTGCTTTAAAATTGCGGTTCACATAAATGTTATAAAGCATTATGAATACTTTATAAATGTACTTATAATGCGTTATGAATTCCACATTCTTTGAAATTGTTAGTAGATCTAGTTTTTGGGATTCTATTCTCTGGGTGAGGAATGTTGTAAAGCATCATGAATACTTTATAAAGCTTTATGAATGCATGAATACCGTATTCAAAGATAGTGGTACCAAAATGTGCTATATATTTTTATTAAATTTCAAATACTGAACTGTCTGAACATTTGGATAAACAGTATAATCATGTGGAGAATTGTATTTTTTATTAAAAAAAAAAAAAGAAAAGAAAAGGGGGTTTCATTAAGCTCTGAAGCCTTAAATGAAGTTCTATGTAGCCTTCATTCAAAGTTATAAGACTGCGTTTAATAAAAAGTACTAGGAAGAATATTCCATTGTTCTGAAAGGCCTTATTCCCAAGAACCCACGACTACTTTACACGGCAACTCACATCTAGTAAATTAAGCCATTTGGTCTATTATACTTATTTCAGCGCCTGCCCCTTGCCTGTAAACATGAGTGTTCCATATCAGTGCCAAACGGAAGCTTTTAGCGTGAGTCTGTCTTCTCAGCATGACCCTAGAACCCTAGCACCTGTGCCAGAGATGCCATGCAGTTCTATGAAAATGATGTCAGGCCTTCCGCTCTGATTTTAATGAGCAAAAATGGATGCGAGTAGCAGTGACACGCCAGGTCCTGGGTCGCGTGTGTCAGAGGGTAAACAGAGTCATCTGCTAGAGCATCCAGGAGTGATTTATGAGCCAGAACCTGCAGAGTTCATCATCCACGGTTCTATTTTTGGTCAATTTTATAAAGAGACCCAGAGAGATGATACTTGGAAGAGCTATGGATCCCGTCATCCTCATGCTGACTTCTTGTATTCGGACTGTCGTTGCCTAAAGACAAAGCAGCTTCTCCTTATTGGCCTGTAATTTTGTTAGCACACTTGAATGTTCCACACCAGGAAACTTCCGTAATTTCTGTTTTTACAGAGATGGCACCACTTGCTGATGATGAGTGAATCATCAGGTGAATATGAATAGCAGTATCTGAATGGATACTGATCACTTTCACCTTCTATTTCTGTATTTTAGCATCAAGCTCCTTGTTTCCACTTCAGAACAAACACTGAAAACCATTTGCATACACATTTGTGTTATATTGCCAGTTTATCAGATGTCTGTCATTAAAAAAAGTGAGGGATTGTTGCACAGAAAACAGAAGAAGTGCAGACAGACATTAGAAGGACTTCACACAGAAAGAACCTTGAAAGAACCCAGCATCTTCTTGCCGTGAACCGTAGTGTCACTGTGTCGCCCCACATTACCTTAGTTCTTGCTAATTTGCGGACTCATTCATTCATTATCTCCCGCTTTATCCTCTATTAGGGTCGCGGTGGGGTTCTCCATGCCCATCCAGGGGAGAACATCTCGGGCGCTGGGCAGATAGACCCAAGACAGGGCGCCAATCCATCGCTGGGTACACACTCACACACTCAAACATACTCTACATGGGGCAATTTAGAGAACTCAATTAACTTGATCCATGTTTTTTGGACTGTGGGAGGAAACCGGAGAACCCGGAGGAAACCCACGCGGACACGGGGAGAACATGGAAACTCCACCCAGATGGGGATTCGAACCGGGAATCCCTAGCACTGAGAGGCGAACGTGCTAACCACTAAGCCACCGTGCCACTAATTTGCGGACTATTGATCGAAATTCTGATGCATAATGATATCCATAATGCATTATAAATCGTGTAGGTCTGGTCCTTCAATCTTTGACATTATTAACAATAACACACCTCTGAGCGCTTCACATTCGTATCAATGCATGATATACAGTACAATACATTATTTTAAATGATGTACTATAAATAAAAATACAGATTAATATAAACAGTGAGAGGGCAGCACGGTGGCTTAGAGTTTAGCATGTTCTCCTCTCAGCGCTAGGGAGTCCCGGATCGAATCCCCATCTGGGTGGACTTTCCATGCTCTCCCCGTGTCCGCGTGGGTTTCCTCTGGGTTATCCGGTTTCCTCCCACAGTCCAAAAACATGGATCAAGTCAATTGAGTTCTCCAAATTGCCCCATACAGAGTGTGTGTCTGTGTGAATGAGTGTGTGCCCAGGGATGGATTGAGTGAGTGTGTATCCAGTGATAGATTGGCGCCCTGTCCTGGGTGTATCTGCCCAGCGCCCGAAACGTTCTCCCTTGGATGGGCATGGAGAACCCCCCCACGACCCTAATATAGGATAAAGTGGAAGATGATGGATGGATAAAGAGTGAGCCAATTCCTGAGGAGCACTAAACTGATTTTTTATAAATCGTGTTCCGTAATATAGATTCTAGATTTTTTTAAACTGTTAGAGAAACCGGTAACCTGTCACTCGGCAAATAACATTCACTTTAAAAACTAGTATTTTTTTTTTTTAGTGTGTTGGGAACCATTTTATAAAAGTAATAAGACACTTGAGATATTATTGTGTATTATTGTAAAAAAATCACAGGGGCGGAGGTGAAAAAAACATAATAACCTCCTTCCCATGATTTATTCACAATAATACACACCCTCTTGTACCTTATTGCTTTATTATAAGCACATTCAAAGCTTTATAAAGTATTAATAATGCTTTATAACCTGCTTTA
>JAFMOC010000061.1:1297500-1410000 GCA_019802505.1 Corydoras sp. C115
GACTTTGCATAGCGACAAGTACGGCTTCTATGCAGAAGATCGATGGATGATTCACATGTGACAATGAGACTGAACGATAGCCCTGAATTCAGTGATCAAGAGTTGTGCCTTGATCCCTTTTGTCCATATCTCATCTTATCTCATAATCTCATAATCTTCCCCTTATCTCAAACTATGCTCATGCTCACTATGCTCATGTGTGTGATCAGATCCATCCATTATATTCAGCTTTATCCTCTACTAGGGTCGCGGGGGGGTTCCCCATGCCCATTCAGGGGAGAACGTTTCAGACGCTGGACAGATACACCCAGGACAGGGCGCCAATCTATCACTGGGCACACACTCACTCACACAGACACACTCTATATGGGACAATTTGGAGAACTCAATTGACTTGATCCATGTTTTTGGACTGTGGGAGGAAACCAGAGAAGCCGGAGGAAACCCACACGGACACGGGGAGAACATGGAAAGTCCACCCAGATTGGGATTTGAACCAGGAATCCCTAGCGCTGAGAGGAGAACATGCTGACCACTAAGCCATCGTGCCGTCCTGATCCCATATTCTACTGTAAAAATATCTTTAAATAGATACGCATTGTAAAGAAGGCATACAGATATTGCTTTGTGTGTTTTTTCTCCCCGATTGAGAACGTGTCAGCGTTTCATACTATGAATTTCACTGCGAGTCAGGAGTTGTTTTGCTCTGGAAGTGTATCAAAGAGAAATGTTGTTTGGAGTTCTGTATCTGCATGGAGCATTCTCACAATGCTGACTGTAAACTCAACACCGTTGCCTTTTTTAGCTCCTCACTATACATCCCTGTACACATACTGGTGTTGATGCCTTGGGCCATTCTGCTACTTTCCAAATACTGATTTACACAACTGAACTTGGGGTCATAGTGCATGACTAGGTCAAAGTATTATGACCACTACTAACATAACATTATTTATATAAATTCAACCAACAGCAATTGAATTGTTGATCAAATTAAGACATTAAGCAGCTTGGGCTCTATCTTACACTTGGTCAAGGTCCGTCGCGATGCTCATTACTATCTTGCACCCCCATCAATGGGCTATTTTCATGCCTTCCTCCTGTATTGTTTAAATAGCAACACTGCTTGTGAATATATCTCCACTGATGGGCGTGGTGCTCTTGCAATGAGGTGTGTTTGTGGACATTTCGGGTATATTGCTATATTAGCTGAATAAAAACAACCTCCCAGACGTCAAACGTCAGACGTTCATCACTATTTTGGCGGTGAATTATCAACACAGGCGCATACACCCTGCTTGTTACGTGCAAAATGCCCAGACCATTAGCACATGCCAATTGGCAGCAAGTTAAACTTTGAAAATCAACAATAAACATTAAATAAACACTAAATAAAATAACATTATTCTACATCGACAATTTAATATGCAGTTGAAATAGCAATCCTCCAAAGTCAGAGCACACCTGGCTCTTGAAGGGAACAGCATGTAATATGCTATGCTGATTTATTGCACGTTACGGCCAAAACACACCAATAAATAATAAAGTAATTTAGTACATGCCTTGTGTGTACTTTTTTTTTACCATCATTACCATAGTAAAGACACACTGACACACCCTATATCGAGCTGACAGCTCACGGCGACTAAAATAGTGCCCTTGGTGATTTAAAAAAACCTGTAGCATAACACTCAGTGGATCAGAATCATTATGAAGCACATGATGCCAGATTAAGGTCAAACATCGCTGCTTCAAATGTGAAGATGCTCATTATTGGCTCATACCATGACATGACAAACGGTAAACTAGTAAACGCTAAACTAGGGAGTGGTAGCTCAGTGGTCAGGGTGTTGGGCTGTCAATCTGAAGGTTGGGGGGTTCAAATCCCAGGTCCACTGAAGTTACCAATGTGGGTCCTTGAGCAGACCCTTAACCCTCATTGCTCCAGGGATGTTGTGATGAACCCTGTGCTCACCTTGTAAGTCGCTTTGGATAAAAGCGTCCAATAAATGACCCAAATTAATTAATTAATTAAATAGTTATAGAACATCCTGTAAAACGTCATACGGCTGTTTTAGAACGTAACCATTGTTTTGAAAAATACACTAAAATTTTAGGATTAATATATAATCTTAATCGATCAATGCCCACATGTGAGATCAAGAAATGAGCCGGCATTTTGATTCTTTCTTTATATGAAGATTAAATGACCAAATGTAACACCACTGACAGACTTCATTTACATGAAACCGACACCATCCGCCGTTTTAACCAAAAATGACAATTGACTTCATTGTGTTCATGTTTGCTACCTTGAGTCTGTCATAGAAATGGTGCAAAATAATGCAGCACACACACACACACACACACACACACACATCTGCTGTAACACACGGCAAAGCAAACAGCTCAAAAAATAGAATCATGATTTTTTTTTCCCCCCCTTTTTTCTTTTTTTCTAACAACTGAGATGAACATGGGTTCCGACAGTTAGAGTGATGACAGTCTCAAAGCCGCCGAACATCTGTAGCATCTGCCTACTTTATTCCTAGTGCAGCCTTGCGTCTCTAACGCCATCGAGTTACCATTACAGGAAAAAAAAACAGATATAAAACCATTCAAAAGCAAACGGATGAGAACTGGAGCCGCATCGTAATAACATGCTGCTTCACGGACCATCAGCTAATCTCACCACTGTTACACTCACTATAGATTATTCCCTGGATTATGTCAATAACATACTGTTCAGAGTGTGTGTGTGTGTGTGTGTGTGTGTCTAGACCTTTAACACATTTAAACTTTTGCACGCTCACATAACGCTGGGGGCCGTTAGCTGTTCCCCACAATGTGTCCACGATAGTCATGTTCTATGTTTAGCAGCAGGGTAGTTGTATGTATGATGGGTTAGTTGTAAATAGTGGTTCTCACAATGAATTCTAGCAAATGTATGGGGAGAGAATAATAACTTGTTTTATCATCATGCTGAATCAGAAATCCACATCTCTGTGCGGTAACCTGAATAAGTTTCAATATATTTTCTGAGATTAAGGTTCAGATTATGTTTGACACATCGGTCCATTTAATAATCTATAAAATACAAGCACAAAATTAATCACAGATTATTAAAAACGTGTTTAAAACCTTTTTACAGTAAAAGATGCAGCAGCTGCATTCAGATGTTGTAGCTAACTGTCTGATGCTAATGCATTATTTAGGACGGAATAGATATTCGAACAGAAGCAACATTCTATACGGCTGTTGTCTCGATGCAGCTTTATGAAACATTAATATCCAAAACTGTCAAAAACTGTGTTTTAGAAATTCGAGAGATTCCACTCACCTCCAACAACTTTGGACACAATTTCCATCCATCCATTATCTGCAGCTTTATTCTCTACTAGAGTTGTGTGTGTGTGGGGGGGGGGGGGCATGCCCATCCAAGGGAGAACGTTTTGGGCGCTGGGCACCCAGGACAGGACGCCAATCTATCACTGGACACACACTCACTCAGACACACTCACAGACACACTCTACATGGGATAATTTGGAGAATTCAATTGACCTTGATCCATGTTTTTGGACTGTGGGAGGAAACCGGACACAGGGAGCACATGGAAACTCCACTCAGATTGGGATTCAAACCTGCAGAGAGGAGAACATGCTAAGCACTAAGCCACTGTGCCACCCTGGACACAATTTTGAAATAAATAAGCTTTTGGGTATTTACGTATATATAAATATATATATAAATAAATATATATATATTCATTATCTCCCACTTTATCCTCTACTAGGGTCGCGGTGGGGTTCCCCATGCCCAGAGAATGTCTCGGGCGCTGGGCAGATAGACCCAGGACAGGGCGCCAATCCATCACTGGGCAATATATATATATATATAAAATATATATATAAAACGTACATCATGGTGTTATGGTTAACGCATATATATATATATATATATATATATAATATATATATATATATATATATATATATATATATATATATATATATATATATATATATATAAAACGTACATCATGGTGTTATGGTTAACACGTCCGCCCGATCTGAATGAAGTTTCTATGTTCTCCCTGTGTCAACATAGGTATAGTCCCTCTGTGTGTGTGTGTGTGTGTGTGTGTGTGTGTGTGTGTGTGTGTGTGTGTGTGTGCGCCCAGCGATGGATTGGTGCCCAGTGCCTAAAATGTTGGGTGGAGAACTAGATGGAAATGAGAAACTTATCCTCCACAACCCTAGTAGAGAATTAAGAGGAAGATAATGAGATAAGGGAGGTTCAGGAAGCATGAACGCCATTAAGGATCTTTGGGATGTGCTGGAGGAGACTTTGTGCAGTGGTCCACATCTCCATCATCAACACAACATGGGAGGGACATGAATGCAACTCCAGACAGAAATAAATGTTGTGACAGCAGAAGATTGTGGAGACGGCATCACAGAGAATGTGTGTCATGATCGAAGCTAAAGTCTGCACAATGAGATATTAGAGAGGGGGACCTTTTTTAAGCTCGGCCAGTGAATTAATATATAATCTGAGCAGAGTTGAGAAGTGTAGATTCTGCACATTCAGTTACGATTAAGCAAACAAATCCTTATAGAGGATTAGAACAGGTTTGCTTTGCAGCATGCACATATTTCTTGCTGATCCTAATCCATTATTCACCACATTTACACCCCTGTATGCAGCTGGAGCCTTTCAGCAATATTGCAAATCTTCACATATACAAAAGAACCAGAATGCAAAAAGTGGGCAGCGAGAGAGGAAGAGAGGGGGAGAATGAATTTAAGCGTATTAACACAGCAAACAGCAACAACATTATAATTAAATCAATTATATAATTCAATTATACAAAATAAATCAACTGTTTTTTTCTATATACTGGAATCTAAGCATCGGTTTAGCGACCTCCTGCATCAGCGTTGTCAGGACAGTAGTTACCTAGGAAACAGAAGTGCCACAAAATGGCTGAGTGAAAGGCTAAAGAGAGAGAGAGAGAGTGAGAGAGCAAGAGAGAGCGAGAGAGATTATTGCTGAAAGATGAAATTTATGTAAACAAGGACATCATATTCTGTATCTGACTTCAAAATAAACATAATCACTACAAAATCAGACAGAATGGACTCATGGGGAAGAAAATAGGTCGTAACAAGATTCTGGCATTCATAATGCATTATAAGTGCATTAATAAAGTTTCAATAAGCTTTAGAACACTTTTCATAAGCATCTGATAAAGTACATAGATATTCATATTCACAGTTATAAAGTGTAATAAGAACATGCCATAAGGCTTTATAACACAAAGTGACATGCATTATAGAATATATGTTAGTGTTTGGTAACGCTTTACCTAACACATTTATAAAGCTTTATGAAGTATTCATAATGCTTTATAATACTTGTCATAAGCCTTTGTTAATGGCTATAGACATACATGACCACACACATAAACTGTTATAAGAACATGCCATAAGGCCTTATAACAGAAAGTGGCATAATGCATTATAAATTATATATTTTATCTGTTCAGCAACTTATTATAGAGCACATAGAGCCTTATAAAGTTTGTGTTTAGCAAATTATTTTCCTAAAAATGACTTTATAAGTGTTAATAACAGCTTATAAAAGCTTGTAAGCTCTCTTACGGGCAAAAAGTAAAGTGTTATCATTAACTACCATTTTGAAAGAGACTGCATACATAGTAGTACAAAATGACTTATAAAACTTATAAATGCTCTTTAAAGACTTTAAGTAAAGTGTAAATCATGTTGTTTTAAGTAAGAACATCCAAAGAATCAAAAGTTGAAATAAGTTTATATTATAATGCATTATGTCACTTTGCATTATGAAGTCTTATGTCAAATTGTTATAACATATTTATGACTATGATGATGAACATCTAATTACATTAACACAGGCTTGTGACAAATGTTACAAGGTGTTATGTATACTTTGTAAAACTTCATAAATGCACTTATAATGCATTATGAACACCGGAAAGTGTTGATGCATATTCTGTTGGTTTACTGCAGTCAGCATAAAGTGGACGCGGTGTTACTGCATTCTGTCGCTCTGATGATGTCATCAGAATGTGAGCAGCAAATGTCACAGTAGTTAAATTTAACGATAGAGTCATTCATTACAGATTTCCCATTAGAGCAGAGAGCAGACTGCGAGAGCCTCGGTCTGAAGTGCTCCTTCTTATCTAAAAATCCTTTGGGAGAATGAATAAAACAAGGGCTCTGCGAAAGCAAAAGAGCGGCTCTGCAGATCAAACCTGGATGATTCAGTCCGTCAGTACCGATTCCTCAGCTAACTCAAAAAAGACCTTCCCCTTGCTCCCCACACATAACAGCACCACCACCACCACCCCACATGCACATGCTGATACGATTAGAGAACAAACACATTTAACATGTTAATAACTGACTAAGTGTGTGTGTGTGTGTGTGTGTGTGTGTGTGTGTGTGTGTGTGTGTGTGGGTGGTGAACCATCAGCACTGCACCACGCTTAATGAGGTTGAAACACCACAAACGTTCAGCTGAATCTGAAAGCATTTTATCATTTCAGAAACCCACGAAGCGAATGCCCCTTAAATAAACAGTGTAATTTGAAAGCAGCACTATTATGAATGAACGCCTTTCTGAAAGCATCAGCACTACTTTGAATTAATGGCTTTATAGAAGCATCAAGAGACAGACTGCAACCGTAATTACATCTCAATTACTAAATCATTAGCTTTAAATGTCGTGAAAAACAGGAGACGTTATATAACTTTTAATTAGTGCTATAATATTAGTGTAAACTAAACTCGTACGTCTCACGCATACGTTCATGCACGCCGATATTTTTCAAATGATTGGGAAACATTTTCTATGAAACCGGTATTCATAATGCATTATAAGTGCATGTATAAGGCTTTATAAAGGATTCATAACTTTTGTCATAAGCCTCTGTTAATGTACAGAGATATTCATAGTCATAAATTGTTCTAACAATTTGACATAAGGCTTTATAAAATCAAATGATTACACTTTATTCAAAGTCTGTAAAGAGCATTTATAAGCTTTCATAAATCATTATGCACTACTCTGTATGCCTCTATACTACTATACAATACTATCACCACTATACAATGTCTATTTTAAAGAGGCAATTAATGGCAACACTACTTTATGCCAGTAAAGAGAGATTATAAGCTTGTGTCTGCTTATAAAGTCATTTTTGGGAAAAGCATTCATTAAACACTAATGTTATAAAGCTTTATGTCACTGGTCTCTTCAATAAGTTAAAGTTATGACCAGTTAAAACATATCATTTATAATGCATTATGCCACTTTGTGTAATAAAGCCTTATGGCATGTTCTTAGGGCACTTTATAAGTGTAGATCTATAGATTTTAACAAAGGCTTATGACAAGTATTATAAAGCACTCTAAATACTTTATAAATGTGTTAATAATGCTTTATGAATGCCATGTAAAATGTTACCAATAATTGTACTAAATAAATAATAAAGTTTATAAGTGTTTATAACTGCTAATGAAAACTTAAAAGCTCTCTTTTCAGGCATTAATGAGCTCGGTAACTCTTTCTATAAATCTGGTATTCATAATGCATTATAAGTGCATTCATTCAATGTTATAATGTACTCATAATACTTTCATAACATTTGTCATAAGCCTTTGTTAATGGTCATAAATGTCAATAATTGCCATAAAGTGTTATAATGCATTATAATACAAACTCGGGATTCTTTGGATTTTTGGACATTCTTACTTAATACAAGATGATGTCACTTTACCGAATGCCTGTAAATAGAGCATATAAGTTGTTATAAATAGTTATAAGTACTTATAAAGTCTTTTTCAGGGGAGGCATACGTTTAACACAAATGTTATAAAGCTGAAGATGTCTCATCTTGAAATAATAATTAAAAAAAACACCAAGAAGCAACCAATTCTGCTTAAATGAACGTTTACACCGTTTGCCGGAACCGTCCTCACAAGCCCGGCTTGTTGATTATAAAACTCGGTATTGACCTGCTGTGGGATTGTTCTCTGCTTCACCTCCTCCTCTGCCTTTAAATGAGCTGCAGGGCTATAAGTCAGCTTCTTGAGCCCTGGAATATTTCCTGGTGATGAAACATTGTCCGGGACATGATATCAAGGTGCCAACCTGGATTGTTTCACTGGGGAACTGGAGCTTCCAGCTAAGATCAAAATTAAAGAGGCAGAAGAAAACAACGATAGCAGAGTGCTGGAGCTGAAAATGCAGGCTTTTAAAAATGCTTAAGGGAGGGATTCAGTTTCAATCTTAATACACACACACACACTCACACAGAGATATGTATAATGAATTTAAACTCATTTCGATGGCGGAGACTGGAATCTAAGAACGATACTATTAACTTACATCAAGCAGTACTAGATTCTCAGCTGGTGTGCTATGTCTCAGCAGTATGAGGATGAGGCTGATGCTGATGCCGATGCCGATGCCGATGCCAAGCAGCGTCATTGGAGGGAGTCGGCTGGGGAGTAACAAGGCTTGCAAACCCAAACCCCTGTGGAAATGAATCGGGGAAACATGGTGTAACATACAACAGAACTCCAGCCTTTCTATTTTTCCTTTGACAAGCATCTGTTGTCCGTGTGGATCTGACACGGGAGGTTATTTTTATAGATGCGCTGCATCATGGACCACTGGTACCCAATTATTTTCATAGTGTGTATACAACATACAGACTTCATGGCAGACCTGGCACCTGTTAGACAGGTGTGCTGCGGTAGGTCCCCAGCTCCAACCCTTATTTTTTTCCCCTTATCCTTGTTTTCATGGCCTCCTTCCCCCTCCCTCCCTCCTCTTCCTCTGAGAACCTGGGTCCAAGTAAACAAAATAGAATTTCACAGTTTTCAAAAGCATTTATAAGCTTTCATAAGTCATTATGTACTATGTACTTTGTATGTATGCCTCTATACTATACCATCACTACTATACTATGTCTTTTTTAAAGAGGCAACACTACATTATGCCTGTAAAGAGATTTTATAAGCTTTTATAAACAGTTAGGACCACGTATGAAGTAATTTCCAGGAAAAGTGTTTATTAAACATAAATGTTATAAGGCTTTATGTTGCTGGTCTCTTTAATACGTTTATGAACAGTTAATATATAATTTATAATGCATTATGCCATTTTGTGTAATAAAGCCTTATGGCATGTTCTTATGACACTTTATAACTATACATCAATAGACATTAACAAAGGCTTGTGACGAGTATTATAAATAATTTATAAATGTGTTAATAATGCATTATAAACACCAGATTTAGGTAAATTGTCATCCATAATTGTATTAAATAAATAATAAACTTTATAAATGCTCATAACTGCTAATGAAAACATAAAAGCTCTCTCTTCAGGCATTAATCAGCTCAGTATAAGTGCATTCATACAATGTTATAATGTACTCATGACGCTTTCATAACATTTGTCGTAAGCATTTGTAATGTTCATAAATCTGATTTTATTTCTATAGCATGATCTTTAGATACCCACATGGATACACACATGGATACAGGACACACAGGACAGAGACAATGAGCTGTACCTAATAAAATGGCCGGTGTGTGAATTTTCTTTGGTATAAAAGTACTAAGCAACAAAATCAACATTCCATCTGTTCGAACAACTGCATTATTACAAATGAGCTTTCTATTCTTTGAGATCTAAAGCTGTTGTGACGAGTCCTTTGATTTCAGTAAACACTTTGTCGTTCAGTTGCTGATGCTCTGTGATCTCACGATGCCAAAACACATTCATAAATAATTCCAGCTTTGAAGTTTTCTAACTTAAAAAACAAGAGTTCTGTTAAAAAGGGAAAAAAAAACTTGATACCTTTTGTTAGGGAACATGAAAGTGAGCATTAAAACTCTTATTTAGGTTCTTTACAGCATTAAGAATATTCATCCATCCATCCATCTATTATCTTACTATCTTTATAATATATTAGGGTCGTGGGGGGGTTCCCCATGCCCATCCAGGGGAGAACGTCTTGGGCACTGGGCAGATACACCCAGGACAGGGCGCCAATTCTATTGACCTTGATCCATATTTTTGGACTGTGGAAGGAAAGCGGAGAACCCGTAGGAAACCCACGCGGACACGGAGAGAATATGAAAACTCCACCCAGATTGGGATTCGATCCGGGAATCCCTAGTGCTGAGAGGAGAACATGCTAACCACTAAGCCACCGTGCCGTCCGCATTAGGAATATTCAACTAGGATAAATAGTTTGGAGGGGCAACATGGTGGTGTAGTGGTTAGCAGTTCCATCTCTCAGAGCTGAAGATTCCAGGTTCAAATCCTCATCTGGGTGGAGTTTCCATGTTTCCTGTTCTGGGTGCATCTGCCCAGCCAGGAATGGGTATGGAGAACCCTGCGACCCTAGCAGAGAATTAAGTGATAAAGTGATCTATTCTGCCTACTGTACTTACACATGGAGGAATCAGTTCATGCAGTGACTTCACATACAAACACACACACCCCTCTACAAAGAACCCGGGAAGCCTCCTCGGGAAGAACCGGGGACCTTCAGTTCACAATTAAATAAATAATAAACTTTATAAATGCTCATAACTGCTAATGAAAACCTTAAAGCTCTCTTTTCAGGCATTAGTGAGCTCGGTAACACTTTCTATGAATCCGGTATTCATAATGCATTATAAGTGCATTCATACAACGTTATAATGTACTCATGATGCTTTCATAACATTTGTCGTAAGCCTTTGTTAATGTTCATAAATCTGATTTCATTTCTATAGCATTAGAAGGAGACACACAGGATGGCGACAATGAGCTGTACCTAATAAAATGGCCGGTTTGTACTTTCTTTGCTGACAAGGCTGTTTCCTTAAGCACTTGCCCCTAAACTGATTAAACAGGATACAATGGGATGAGATTAGAAATGGTTCGGAAAGTTTAAACGGATGTCAGGGCACAACCGGAGAACAGGTTTGGAAAATGAATGGTTGGTTGATCATTTTCGAGACAGATGGTTGTAAGGAAGCGATATTTAGATGGGACTGTAACACACGACCTGGTAAGAAAAAAAGCTAACGCACTCGAAACATTTGTTGGACCGATTTCGGCTTTGATCACGGCATCCGGTCCTCATTCAGCAGCGAAACACAACGGTCTGTGGATGTGAGACTGCAGAGCAAATCAGGTTTGCATAAGATTATCCAGACTGAAGAGCATCGCTTATGTTACCTTCAGTCATCATGTGACTCTAGTAAGTGCTTTTATCCAACCCGAATCCTCCACACTGGCATGGCTCAGGCTCTTCACACACACACACACACACACACACACACACACACACACACACACACACACAGAATGAGGGAGAGCGAGAGAGAGAGAGAGAGGGAGGCTCATTCTGTGTTACACATGTTTAGAACAGAGTATAACAGCAGGCACATCACATGCATTAGAACCTAAAGGACCAAAGTTCTTTCATCCACTTTAGACGCCGATGTTCCAAATGTGTTAAATATATGCACTTAATGTTTTAGCACCAATTAAACACAATTCTGTGCAATTAAATTGACAGGAGAGCTGAGAGACATGAGTGGGAGAAAAGAGAAAGAGGTGGCTGCTGAGGGTCCACTGAAATATTAATAAAATAAAATAATAATAATAGGGCAGCACGGTGGCTTAGTGGTTAGCACGCTCGCCTCTCAGCGCTAGGGATTTCCGGTTCGAATCCCAATCTGGGTGGAGATTCCATGTTCTCCCCGTGTCTACGTGGGTTTCCTCCGGGTTCTCCGGTTTCCTCCCACAGTCCACAGTGGGAGGAAAGTCCACAGTCCATATTGAGTGTGTCTATGTGAGTAAGTGTGCCCAGTCATAGATTGGCCCTAGTAGAGAATAAAGGGAAAGTAGAGAATAAAGGAAAAGATAATGGATGATAAAAATAATAATTCATTCATTCATTCATTATCTCCCGCTTTATCCTCTATTAGGGTCGCGGTGGGGTTCCCCATGCCCATCCAGGGGAGAACGTCTCGGGTGCTGGGCAGATAGCCCCAGGACAGGGCGCCAATCCATCGCTGGGCACACACTCACTCACACAGTCACACTCTATATGGGGCAATTTTGAGAATTCAATTGACTTGATCCATGTTTTTGGACTGTGGGAGGAAACCGGAGAACCCGGAGGAAACCCACGCAGACACGGGGAGAACATGGAAACTCCACCCAGATAGGGATTCGAACCGGGAACCCCTAGCGCTGAGAGGCGAACGTGCTAACCACTAAGCCACCGTGCCGCTAAAAATAATAATAATAATAATAATAATAATTAATAATAATAGGCGGCACGGTGGCTTAGAGTTTAGCATGTTCTTCTCTCAGCACTAGGGATTCCCGGTTTGAATCCCCATCTGGGTGGAATTTCCATGTTCTCCCCGTGTCCGTGTGGGTTTCCTCCGGGTTCTCCGGTTTCCTCCCACAGTCCAAAAACATGGATCAAGTCAATTGAATTCTCAAAATTGCCCCATATAGAGTGTGTGTGTGTGTGAGTGAGTGTGTGCCCAGCGATAGATTGGCACCCTGTCCTGGGTGTATCTGCCCAGCGCCTGAAACGTTCTCCCCTGGATGGGCATGGGGAACCCCACCGCGACCCTAATAGAGGATAAAGCGGGAGATAATGAATGAATGAATGAATAATTGAATAATAATAATAATAATAAAAGCAGCTTCAAGGAGAATTGGTTGCTCCAAACTACCATCTAAATTGCCTCTTCATGGTGAGAGATTTTTCCTGCCTCTGATTCTCATTATGCGAGACCTTTACATTCTCGTGAAAACCTTAAAAGGTTGTTAGAACTACAGCAGGGCAGCTCCATGTTTACGGATGTCGAAATGAAGTGGCTGTATAGATCGAGTCATGATTTAGAAATCAGAATAGGATTTAAAACAGTTTCTTACTGAAAAAGCATTGTAATGGAACAAAGCTCTGACAGGGTCCATACCTTGTCAGGGAGTTTTATGATGGCTTGGGGATGACATCATCGTGTGTCGCTGTTCACTGAGGATGGTTTTCTGCATAAATGAGCTCCAGCTGGGAGAACCAACACCAGATTGCATTCAGTCTGCAAAGTTTTCATTAACGCTCGATTTCGCCCATAGAATCTTGCAGAGTAATCTAGAAAGTGTCGATTTTCCGACTCTAGCTCATTTAGCTCATAATATCTGATGCTGAATCACACATTGCATTATTCCTGCCCTCATAGTGTAAGCAGTGTTTAGTGGGGCTTTCCAGATATACATTGCAGCAGGTGCTCAGACTTTTTACAGCAAGTTCAACACGTGGCATCACAAAACGTAGAGTTCTTAAAACTGATTGGCTGAGGCGTGACATTACAGCAATAACACACATCTCTGAGTGCTTCACATTCAGTGCAGGATATCCATCCATCCATTATCTTCCGCTTTATCCACTACTAGGGTCGCGGGGGGGGTTCCCCATGCCCATCCAGGAGAGAACGTCTCGGGTGCTGGGCAGAATCAGAATTTCAGAAGGTTTATTTGTCACATACGTAGATATACATGGTACAGCCAGCAGTGAGATTCTGTCCTGACTTCTCCACATGAAGTTACATTTTGTTTAAACGGATAAGAAAAATAGAATAAAGATAAAATAAAAATAAAATAGGCAGCACAGTGGCTTAGTGGTTAGCACGTTCTCCTCTCAGCACTAGAGATTCCCGGTTTGAATCCCCATCTGGGTGGAGTTTCCATGTTCTCCCCATATCCGCGTGGGTTTCCTCGGGGTTCTCTGGTTTCCTCCCACAGTCCAAAAACATGGATCAAGCCAATTGAGTTCTCCAAATTGCCCCATATAGAGTGCGTGCGTGTCTGTGTGAGTGAGTGTGTGCCCAGCGATAGATTGGTGTCCTGTCCTGGGTGTTTCTGCCCATTGCCCGAAACGTTCTACCCTGGATGGGCATGGGGAACCGCACCGTGACCCTAATATAGGATAAAGCGGAAGATAATGAAAGAATGAATGAATAAAAATAAAATAAAATTACATCCAGTTACACCCAGGACAGGGCACACTCACTCACACAAACACACTCTATATGGGGCAATTTGAGAATTCAATTGACCTTGATCCATGTTTTTGGACTGTGGAAGGAAAGCGGAGAACCCGTAGGAAACGCACGCAGACACGGGGAGAACATGGAAACTCCACCCAGATTGGGATTCGAACCAGGAATCCCTAGTGCTGAGAGGCGAACGTGCTAACCACTAAGCCACTGTGCTGCCCTACGGATATACAATACACTATTTAAATCATGTGAGAGCAATGAGACCCTCAAGGTTGTGAGTTATTGTGAATAAATCACGGAATGAGGTGTAACGGGACTCCGTTTGGCATCAGGCCTAACAACACCTCTTTCCAGTGGGTTAGCTCAAGAACCCACACGGGTAACTTGGGATTTAACCCCCCACACTTCAGATTGATATCCAGTTCTCCAAAGTCGCCAATGTGGGTACAATGCCTTTAAACCTGTATTGCTTCAGGAGGTCTGCATTATGGCAGAAGGGCTAACTTTCGCACCAACACCCAGCAGCATCACTGTTCTCATCTCATTATCTTCAGTTTAATCATTTACGCAGGTCGTCACCCAGGTGCTGGGCAGATACACCCAGGACATAACAGCAAACCATCACTGGCTGCACACACACACACACTATATATAGGGGCAATTTGGATAGGGCGAGTATCACAGGACCTGCCTACAACATAAATTCTCTTCCAAACTAACAGGAGGTCCCAGCTCACAGGAACCCACAGATTCCTTAATGATCTGGCTCCTTCTAAATAAATATATATTGTGATTGATCTATTAAAACAGATCTTGCTAATGAAGCCAGGCTCCCAGTTCTGCAGGAGGGGCTGTTTGTCTATTTGATAAGTCAAATCCATCTCAGTTCATTAGCTGCACTTGGTGCTCTGGCTGTAATATTGAAAAGAGCCGTTAAGGAACCCAAACGCCTCGCCAATTGCTTCAGCATAATTGGAATTGGAGGGAAAGCATTGATAGTCAATAATGGTTTATGTGACAGAGCATCACATCTGCAGAATGAGAACCAGCTGAATTAAACTGCTCCACCTCGTCCTCCAGCCTGCATCCTGGAGTTCCAGCATGTTTCAGGTTTGAAATGCAGAACGGCTCGTGTTTCTGGCAGACCGAGAACCACGAGGCTGTTCTTTTGCCTGAAGGAGAAAAAGCCCATCTTTCTTCTTTACTGCCCGTCAGTTAGCATCACTCCACCCGGCGTCTGGCAGACATTCACCATTTTAAAAATCTCAATCAATGAAATGACCTTCAGACTTCAGGACTGAAAACTGCTAAATAAGGAGCTTCCACACAGCTGGGTCTGTATACTGTACAGAACCAATCAAAAGTATGTACTATTATCCATTTCCTCCACTTATAACAAAATTGGACAATGTAGTTCTACATCGCCTCTCAGCGCTAGGGATTCCAGGTTTGAATCCCCATCTGGGAGGAGTTTCCATGTTCTCTCCGTGTCTGCGCGGGTTTCCTCCGGGTTCTCCGGTTTCCTCCCACAGTCCAAAAACATGGATCAAGTCAATTGAATTCTCCAAATTGCCCCATATAGAGTGTGTATGTGTGAGTGAGTGTGTGCCCAGCGATGGATTGGCGCCCTGTCCTGGGTCTATCTGCCCAGCGCCCGAGACGTTCTCCCCTGGATGGGCATGGGGAACCCCACCGCGACCCTAATAGAGGATAAAGCGGGAGATAATGAATGAATGAATGAATGAATGTAGTTCTACAATTCCAGACTGTAGTCCATCTGTGTTCTTTGTTGTTGTTAGTCCCCTGTTGGTTCTCTGTTCTCTATTGGTCAGGAGCATCACAGAACAGGTATCATTTGGGTGGTGGATTGTTTCTTGTCAGTTCTGCAGTGACACTGATGTGGTGAGGGGGTTTTAGTGCAGCAGTGCTGCTGGACTTTCATTTCTCCACCTCAGTGACACTGCTGGGATAGGAATAATGCACCCACCCAATAATCCCTGCTCTGTGGTGCTACTATTGGGGTTCTGACCACTAGAACAGAGTAAAGGGGACGTACACCGTATGTACTGTAGAACACTAACAGATGAACTACAGTCTGAAATTGTAGAACTACAAAGTCCATCTTTACAGAAAGTGGAACTGAGAACATGGACAATAAGTGGAGCAAAAAGGGGCGTGGCCTAAGTATTGAGCTTAAACACATTGGTACTTTGATTTGTAAAGCTGCTGGTGGTGTTCATAATGGGATCTATCCATCCATCCATCATCTTCCGCTTTATCCTCTACTATGGTCACGGGGGGGGCGATTCCCCATGCCCATTCAGGGGAGAACGTTTCCAGGGGCACCAATCTATCACTGGACACACTCACTCACACAGACACACTCTATATGGGGCAATTTGGAGAACTCAATTGTCCTTCATGCATGTTTTTGGACTGTGGGAGGAAACCTGAAAACCCGGAGGAATCCCATACGGATACGGGGAGAACATGGAAACTCCACCCAGATGGGGATTCAAACTGGGAATCCCTAGTGCTGAAAGGAGAACATGCTAACCACTAAGCCACCTGATAATGGGATCTAAATAGATGAAATCCATGCAAAAGCTTTCGTTGGTGAGAACCTGAAGCCTCATGTGATAGTTGTTGCTTTGTAGTGGTAGTTGGCGTGTGAGTCGGTGCTGAGCCGGAGTCTGTGCACCGTGAGCCACATGGTGTCATCTCTGTCTTGTCTCCTTCAATCTTCTCTTTGCTCTTCTCTACTCCCTCATTCCTCCTCAGGCAGCTGACACCACTATCCAATAAAGAAGCTTGCTGCTGCCAATGCTGAGGCCATGAAGGGCAGCCATGAGGGAACAGAACATAATGCAGAGCCAGAGACATCAAAAGCTCCATCCTCAGCCCCTGTGGTTCATATTCTATACTTCAGGTGCATTTCCTCACCTTATCTTTCTTTGAATCACAACCTGCCTGCTGGCCAAACAAGGCCATTTGTACATAAAGACGACATTATCAGTGGAAATTCAGCCTTTATTTGGATTAAATATCAATTTATTTGATTATCTTTTACTTAATCCTCTACTTGGGTTAGGAAATCTTTAATAACAACAATTGGCCTCACGGTGGGTTAGTAATTAGCACGTTCGCCTCTCAGCACTAGGGATTCCTGGTTCGAATCCCCATCTGGGTGGAGTTTCCATGTTCTCCCCGTGTCGGCGTGGGTTTCCTCCGGGTTCTCCGGTTTCCTCCCAAAGTCCAAAAACATGGCTCAAGGTCAATAGATTTCCACAAATCGCCCCATATAGAGTGTGTCGGTGTGAGGGAGTGTGTGTCCAGGGATGGATTGGCGCCCTGTCCTGGGTGTATCTGCCCAGCGCCCGAAACGTTCTCCTCTTGATGGGCATGAGGAACCCCCCTGCAACCATAGTAGAGGATTTAGCAGATAATGGATGGATGTCTAGTTCCAAAACTCAGTTTAGATCAGGGACACTGTGTGTATGATTTAATGGATCATATACTTAATATTAAGCTTCCATCCATCCATTATCTTCCACTTTATCTTCTACTAGGTTCGCGGGGGGTTCCCCATGCCCATCCAGGGGAGAACGTTTGGGGCGCTGGGCAGATAGACCCAGGACAGGACGCCAATCTATCACTCACACGCACACATACAATCTATATGGGGCAATTTGGAGAACTCAATTAACCTTGATCCATGTTTTTTGGACTGTGGGAGGAAACCGGAGAACCTGGAGGAAACCCACGGATACGCGGACATGGGGAGAACATGGAAACTCCACCCAGATTGGGATTCGAACCAGGAATCCCTAGTGCTGAGAGGAGAACATGCTAACCACTAAGCCACCGTGCCGCCCATTATTAAACTTCTGTTTTTAGAACATCTTTGAATATGTTAGAATTCATCACCTGAACTAGAACTCCACAGGCCCGGGGAGAGAGCTGCGAGCGAGTTCATTGAATTTTAACACCCCATTTGGCCTTGGGCCTTTTTCAGAATAGAATGGCGGGGTGGGGGGGGTATAGCAAGGTCGCAAATGACTCGTCCAGATTCCCGAAGACGGCGCGGGGGGATCGTTATTGTATTTCCTTCAAGCCAGTTATATGTGACACTTTGACTTGGTCCTTGAGAGAAATTCGAAGCCATTGTTATCTTCCTGGGTTCAACACTGTGCATCCTCTTCGAAGCCGAGTGACGGTGAGTCAGGTCACTGCCCTGACGTCTGAAAGCACGCTGAGAGTCGGCCGTGCCGTCTGCGTGAGGCTCGGTGACGCGGCGTCTCCTCAGCCGAAGCTGCAGACAGTTCAACATGATAATGATCCAAATACGGAGCGACTCCATCTGATTAGAAGCGGAGTTCTGCGCTCCAAGCTTCGAACCGCGCCGGACGGCTGGGTTTCTGAAGAATCAATTGCTCCTCGTGTTCCAGCGTGGCCCCTCACAACGCAGCCCTCACATCACCCAGTCCACATGTGGAGAAGCGGCCTGATTTATTCTTTTTATTCTCTTGTTCTCGCCGAAACACTCATGAAATATTGAGGCCGATGGAGGGGATGCTGGTGGAGAGGAGGTCTTAGCTCATGACAGGTAGGAGGCTTCAACAATAAGCAGGGTTTTTCTTCTGCTCCTGCTGGTACACAGAAGTGTGCATGAACAAACCTCACGCTGCACCAGTGGGCTTTTGCGAAGTTACTGTGGGGTAGCGCAAGGCTGAAAACACATCGTGCAAAAGTTACGCAACTCGGGTAACTTTAGTTATTTCCACGCCGTGGTCACGCACCGAGCATCAACAGCGATGCTTTAAACTTTAATGTACGGAAAAACAGGAAAGAGGAACAAGCTGCTGATACCAAACCAGTGCTTTGTGATTGCTCATCTCATTATCTTCCATTTAATTCTCTAGCAAGTTCATTGGTGGTGGTGGTGGCTCCCCATGCCCATCCAGGGGAGAACATTACAGGTTCTGGGCAGATACACCCAGGACAGAGCACTAATCCATCACTGGGATCACTCTCACAGACACACATGGCTTAGTGGTTGGCATGTTCTTCTCTCAGCACTAGGGATTCCCGGTTCGAATCCCAATCTGGGTGATGTTTCCATGTTCTTCCCGTGTCTGTGTGGGTTTCCTCCGGGTTCTCCGGTTTCCTCCCACAGTCCAAAAACATGGATTAAGTCAATTGAGTTTTGTAAATTGCCCCATATAGAGTGTGTCTGTGTGAGTGAGTGAGTGTGTGCCCAGTGATGGATTGGCACCCTGTCCTGGGTGTATCTGCCCAGCGCCCGAAATGTTCTCCCCTGGATCGGCATGGGGAACCCCCCCGTGAACCTAGTGGAGGATAAAGCGGAAGATAATGGATGGATGGATGGATTTTAGAGAGGGCAGCTCTCCAGGGAGCGGCCAATTCACCTTGAATCCACGTTTTCGGACTGGGGGAGGAAACAAGAAGAACATGGAAGATCGGGATTCGAACCTGGATTCCCCATCGCTGAAACCACTAATCACTACATTACCATTCTGCCCCCCAACCCCCAACCCCCCCCCCCCCCAGCTTTTACTTCTCTCAGTAAACAGTTCAACAAACTTAAAATCAGCGAAAGCATCTCCGAAAGCAAGTGACCGACACACCATCATCAAATTCACCAGAGTTCAGGTTGTCTGGATGTCAGGGTCTTTGCTTGTTGCTGTAATTGTGCTCACGGTGGTGATGGTGGGGAGGGGGGGGGTGTTAGGAGAAGACCGAGAATGAAAGAGAGAGATGGGCAGATTCTCAGCAGTTTGCATTTGAACACTAGTCATCATTAACCTGATCTCCCACCTCGCTGCTTCCTTCTTCCTTCCAGACCTCTCGGCATGCCTCGTTCCCTCAGTCCTCAGCAAGGTGTCGGTTCTGCAGAGCGTCAGATCCACAGCCTTCTCTCAGATCCGTCAGACTGCACTCATTAAATCTGAAACATATCTTCTGACCAACAAACACAAACACCTGCAGACATTTAAGATCACGCAACTTGCACGGCTCAATATTAATCACTGAGCATTAGCAATGGATATTAACAATAATAATAATAATAATAATAATAATAATAATAATAATTCATTCATTATCTTACGCTTTATCCTCTATTAGGGTCGCGGGGGGTTCCCCATACCCATCCAGGGGAGAACGTTTCAGGCGCTGGGCAGATACACCCAGGACAGGACACCAATCTATCACTGGGCACACACTCACTCACACACACACACTCTATATGGGGCAATTTTTGAGAACTCAATTGACTTGATCCATGTTTTTGGACTGTGGGAGTAAACCGGAGAACCCGGAGGAAACCCACACGGACACGGGGAGAACATGGAAACTCCACCCAGATGGGGATTTGAACCAGGAATCCCTAGAGCTGAGAGGCGAACGTGCTAACCACTAAGCCACCGTTCCGCCAATAATAATAATAATAATAATAATAATAATAATAATAATAATAATAATGATGCAACATGAAAGACTGTTTTAAGACTGTTTTAATAAATTGCTTATTGACATTTACACCTTGTTTTGCCATCCATCATATATTATATATTCATTCATTCATTATCTCCCGCTTTATCCTCTATTAGGGTCGCGGTGGGGTTCCCCATGCCCATCCAGGGGAGAATGTCTCGGGCGCTGGGCAGATAGACCCAGGACAGGACGCCAATCCATCACTGGGCACACACTCACTCACACAGACACACTATATGGGACAATTTAGAGAACTCAATTAACTTGATCCATGTTTTTGGACTGTGGGAGGAAACCGGAGAGCCCGGAGGAAACCCACGCGGACACGGGGAGAACATGGAAACTCCACCCAGATGGGGATTCGAACCGGGAATCCCTAGCGCTGAGAGGCGAACGTGCTAACCACTAAGCCACCGTGCCGCCGATCATATATTATATAGTTAAATTAAATCAAAACTGCACACAAATACTACTGTAATTTAATAAAAAATATTTTTTAAGTCTTACTTTTACTAATAACATACAATACAACATTTTATTTCACTAACGAAGCACAAATCTCATGTCATTAACGATGCTGTGTTTAAGAACTACCTTGCTGAGACACATAGGTCCTCTCTCACACCCTGCACAAGCTGCATCGCGATGCTCACCCCACCGACAGACTATTTCTAGGCATTTTTCACACCTTCCACCTGCATCGATTAAAAAGCCTGCGAGGCCACATGTTCCCGGATGAACAGGTTTGAGAGTCGCATTTAGAGTTTACAACAGGTGGCCCAAAGTTTCAACAAGCTGAGGTCAGAGCACTCCGCAAACATCTGGAACAGCTCCACAGCTGGCATAAGAATAAGATGAGGCACTGGAAATGTCATTAGCAAAGCATTTTCAACAAGCAATTAAACACACAGTAGTATCTGCATCGCTGCGGCTTGATTTTATGTTCAGAGTTAAATTTATATAAAAACTGTGGGGTTTCACCGTTTAGATAGTTTACATTTGTTTTATATTAGTTTATATTTGAATACAAACATATACATAATTGTTTGTGTGTACAACATAATAATAAAACTATATATATATATATATATATATATATATATATATATATATATATATATATATATATATATATATATATATATATGGTTATATATATATATAGTTTTATTATGTTGTACACACAAACAATTATGTATATGCACTGTGGCTTAGTGGTTAGCATGTCCTCCTCTCAGCACTAGGGATTCCCGGTTCGAATCCCCATCTGGGTGGAGTTTCCATGTTCTCCCTGTGTCTGCGTGGGTTTCCTCCGGGTTCTCCGGTTTCCTCCCACAGTCCAAAAACGTGGATCAAGTCAATTGAATTCTCAAAATTGCCCCATATAGAGTGTGTCTGTGTGAGTGAGTGTGTGTCCAGCGATGGATTGGCGCCCTGTCCTGGGTCTATCTGCCCAGCGCCTGAGATGTTCTCCCCTGGATGGGCATGGGGAACCCCACCGCGACCCTAATAGAGGATAAAGCGGGAGATAATGAATGAATATATATACTGTACATTTACATATTCACATGTACTGTATGTATACACACATGTATGTATGTATGTATATTATTTTATATATATATTTATATACACATATATATATAAAAAAGCGTGTGTCTGTGTGTGTATATATATATATATATATATATATATATATATATATATATATATATATATATATATGTGTGTGTGTGTGTGTGTGTGTGTGTGTGTGTGTGTGTGTGTGTGTGTGTGTGTGCTTGAACATGGATGTGGTAGCTCAGTAGTCAGGGTGCTGAGTAATCAATCTGCAGTTCGTTACTTTAAACCCCTAGACTTAGACTTACCAATGTGGGTCCTTGAGCAAGGCCTCTTAATCCTTTTTGCTCTAATGTTGCTGTTTCATGGACAAGCCCGTGTTTGGACACAAATATAAATACAAATATAATTTAAATACTATGTAAAAACTCAAAAATAAGATTCAAACTGTATTCCTTTAATCCTACAGAGCTCAACGCAGATTGATGCACACATACAGCGAGGACTCTGCTGCCCTCTAGTGACGCAGGTCTGTAAATGCTGCCCTCACCGTTTGGATTCCTCAGTGTGAAGCCTGATCACTAATTAAAAACCTTTTGTCCTGATTAAATCTGTTGAAATGGCGGTGACGACACTGTGACTAAACACAAAACATTACCTGATTTTAGATCTGTTTTTATTTGGAGATGCTTGAATTCATTCTTACATTCTTATTCACTCCCCTGTGAAAAAAAAACACAAATAAAGGTCTACAGTCTAAAGTAGAAATGGAAATGAAGAGGAGTGAAATATTAGCTTCACTGTATCACACATGCTCTATACAGACAGTCAGTGGTTTTCCATTTACACAGTAAGAGCCAGATCACCACAATGATAAATAGCACACAATTTCGTTTTGAAAAATAAAAAACACACACATCTCTGAGCCACAATACACACCGTCTATAGTTCAAGTAGTCAAAGTGATCCTAATTCACACAAAACTGTTAGTTAGAATGCTGACAATGCGAGTGAACTAGCATTCTGTACAAAAGTTAGTGCCAACTGGCCCCCGATCAGTGTCAGTTAGCTGGGTGTATCTACTGCTACACAACAAGCCTTGGTATAAAACTCTTAAGTGCAACCCCTGTCTTCTTTTGGGTTTCAGGTATTCCAAAATATATGTGCGTTTTTTCAATAATTAAAAAGACAGGCTGTGTGAGTGCGAGATTCACCAGGCTGCTTGATTTCTTACATCATCCCCCGGAGCTTTGTAACTACAAACAAGTTGTCTACCTCATTCTGGCAGAACTTTGTCAACATACAAGCAGCGAGGTGGAGGAATAGCTCTTCAGGTGAAGCCCAAATTTGGGAAATGCTAAGATGGTGTGTGGCTGTCGCTATGACAAGTTTCATTCATTTTATTATCTATTATTATCAAACTAAAGTTAAAGCATAGGGATAAAAATGACAATAACATCTTAAAATGAAAAATAATCCGTTCATCACATAATACAACAAAGCTCAGATGTCAAGGCAGCTTAAAAGCTGATGTCTATCAGAAATCCTTTTGTCATGGGGTCGTCCTGTTTCAACTCTGTTTAGTTCAGGGGTAAATTAATGCCCCTTCACCATGTCCTGTTACCCGAGTGGAGCAATAGAACAGCAAACACTCTGCCAGAGATCACTGGTTTGAATCCAGATGATTATATTTTTTGGCGCATACATATGTAAATATTGTGTATTTCATTTTATCTTCTATGTAGATTGTTTATCCTGATGCCTCACCTTAAGAATTTCTATGTGCACATGTCCCCACATGTAGCACAAATGACAAATAAACTTGATTCTAATGAGCACCAGATGAGTCCAATGTGAGCAAATGTCCTGTGCTTTCAGGAATAAGACAATAAAAAGAAAAATATAAGAAAAAAAAATGATTTTTTTCTTATAAATCACTGGCGTCTGTAAGAAATGCCATGATGTGACTTTAACGAAGCAGGTGATTTCCTTTGCCCTGCCTTTTTGGTTATTGTTGTGTTGTAGGTGAGATGCTTGATGCATTGGAATCGACTTTGACAAAATTACCACTTCATATAATTGTGTGCACGATGTAGTGTCTGGTGTGCACCCCCTAACATCTTTAGTGTCTTGTGTCAACCACTAAGTATGTCGTATGCACAAAATAGTATCTTGTGCGCATCAATTGCGATGTCCTGTGCATGACGTGGTGTCTTGTGTGCACCACATAGTATCTGGCGTACACCCCTTAGTATGCCAAGGCACCCCATATTATGCCGCATGGCACCCTTTAATATGTGGTAAGAACTACATTAAGGCTTTTTTATTACTTATGTCCCTAGAAATGTACCTTTGCAGACTTGTGAGTAGTGCTTTATCATTCGAACCTAGAACTGAAGTAACGTCTTTGTCATTTGAAATGAATTTGCAATTGTCTTAATAAATAACTCATTTCCGTCACATAAAATTTGTTTTACGAGGGAAATTTAAATCAGAATGTTCCAGATTAACTACGAAACAGAATCCGGATGTCCCAGTGTACGTTGTACCAAATACTTCATAACCTCCCATTAAGAATGATTTACAAAACAACATTAAATCAGCGTATTTTCACTTCACATGGAATAATTCATCATCAAACATCGACTTCAGACCGGCAGCTTTCAGCTTTTCACTCTGTTCAAAACATCTGTTAATTTTTGTTTTAGAAACAAGTAAAGACTAAAGGTTCTTAATTTTGGGCTTGGCCCATTATTTTAGAGTGAAAATAGTGGAGAGTGGAGGGAAAAAAAAAATAAATATATATATATATATATATATATATATATATATATATATATATATAGTACGTTCGCCGCTCAGTGTTAAGGATTCCTGGTTCGAATCCCCATCTGGGTGCAGTTTCCATGTTCTTCCCGTGTCCGCGTGGGTTTCCTCCGGGTTCTCCACTTTCCTCCCACAGTCCAAAAACATGGATCAAGGTCAATTGAATTTTCCAAATTGCCCCATATAGTGTGTCTGTGTGAGTGAGTGTGTGCCCTGTGCCCATAGATTGGCGTCCTGTCCTGGTTGTATCTGCCCAGCGCCCGAAACGTTCTCCCCTGGATGGGCATGGGGAACCCCCCCACGACCCTAATAGAGGATAAAGCGGAAGATAATGAGCTGGATATCAAACACAAACTATGGAATAGAAAACTGCTGTTGCTATAGAAGTGTTTGTTAAAGCTTTCTGATGAGTTAACGTGGTTGAAAGTAGCAACAGCAACTTCGTTAAACATTCTCAATTCGGGGTTCCTTTGCGTATCCATGCTCCTCCTGCCTGCTGTTTAATAAATAAATAATCCATAATCTTAGCACCTTTTCCATGACGGACAAAGTCTCGTCCAGTCATTTGGAGAACGAGCAGTCCTCTGCATCGGAGGAGTCGTTCTCATCAGCGGAGTCTGTGAGGGCGGGGTAGGGACGTGGTTGGTCGAGGTTAACGTAGGTGACCTTTAGACTGATATAATGTTCTCCCTCCAGGCCTGAGAGGATGGTCATCACCTCGGAGACCAGCGTGGTGAAACAAGGCCTACGCTCTGGATCTGGATCCCAGCACTGCAGCATGATGGAGAACCTGTAGAGAACCACAGCAGAGCGACCACAGCTGTTCAGAGACCATTTCTAATCCTGGACCTTGATTTAAACCAAATGATCTTTCATTAACATTAATGTTAAATCCTTTATCGCACTATGGTTTCCTTCAAAATAACATATTCCTAATTCATTTCAAATGCTTTGTTAACACAGCTGCGGCACGGTGGCTTAGTAGTTAGCATGTTCTCCTCTCAGCACTAGGGATTCCCGGTTCGAATCCCAATCTGGGTGGAGTTTCCATGTTCTCCCCGTGTCCGCGTGGGTTTCCTCCGGGTTCTCCGGTTTCCTCCCACAGTCCAAAAACATGGATCAAGTCAAATGAGTTCTCCAAATTGCCCCATATAGAGTGTATATGTGTGATTGATTGGCGCCCTGTGCTGGGTGTATCTACCCAGTGCCCGAAACGTTCTCCCCTGGATGGGCATAAGGAACACCACCGCGACCCTAAAAGAGGGAAGGTAATGGATGGATGGATAATAAGGTGGAGGGGGGCACGGTAGTATATTAATTAGCAGGTTCGCCTATCAGCACTGGAGATCCTGGTTGGAATCCAGATCTGACCTGACCATCTACAGGAAGCGGTGCTGGTCCAAAGCTAAAATGATTGTGGAAGACACTCAAACAACCTTCAACACTCAAACAACTTTTAAACTTTTACCCCTGAACTGCATTACTTGCACATAGATGCACCACTACAGTGCCGTATTTGTACAGTTTCTCTTTTTTTTTATTTAATTGCACACTATATACATTCATTCATTCATTATCTCCCGCTTTATCCTCTATTAGGGCCGCGGTGGGGTTCCCCATGCCCATCCAGGGGAGAACATCTCAGGTGCTGGGCAGATAGACCCAGGACAGGGCGCCAATCCATCGCTGGGCACACACTCACTCACACAGACACACTCTATATGGGGCAATTTTGAGAATTCAATTGACTTGATCCATGTTTTTGGACTGTGGGAGGAAACCGGAGAACCCGGAGGAAACCCACGCAGACACGGGGAGAACATGGAAACTCCACCCAGATGGGGATTCGAACCGGGAATCCCTAGTGCTGAGAGGAGAACATGCTAACCACTAAGCCACTGTGCCGCCACTATAAATACATATTTTATTTAATTCTGTTTAACTCATCCTTTTGAATAACTATTTTGTAAATCAAAATTTCTTTTCTGGGCAGCACGGTGGCTTAGTGGTTGGCATGTTCTCTTCTAAGCACTAGGGATTCCCGGTTCGGATCCCAATCTGGGTGGAGTTTCCATGTTCTCCCCATTTCCGCGTGGGTTTCCTCCGGGTTCTCCGGTTTCCTCCCACAGTCCAAAAACATGGATCAAGTCAATTGAGTTCTCCAAATTGCCCCATATAGAGTGTGTGTGTGTGAGTGAGTGTGTGCCCAGTGATGGATTGGTGTCCTGTCCTGGGTGTAACTGCCCAGCGCCCGAAACGTTCTCCCCTGGATGGGCATGGGGAACCCCCCCCCGCGACCCTAATAGAGGATAAAGTGTAAGATAATGAATGAATGAATACATTTCTGTTCTTACTGTAATTCTAAATTTGTAACTTTATGTGGAGATGTGAGAAAAGAATTTCCCTGCTGGCTGTACCGTGTATAACTACACATGTGACTAATAAACCTGATTTGATTGGATTTGATTTGGCTGGAGTTTCCGTGTCTTCCATGTTATATTTTAATAAGATGCGTCAAAATCATGCATTTTCTTCAAGGTTGGACTTCCTCCAGTCTAATGTGTAATCTCAGGAGGACATTAACCAGGACATAGGACATGAGATTCAGAGCGAGGGTTCCACTGTTTCCAGTGTGATGTTGCTAAATCATAACCTCCATCATAACGCAGAGGATCATTAACATGCAGACTGAACCTTTAATGAGTAAACACACGTTCAGGACGCCTTCCTGTGGAAATGGAAACAAAAACATTTAAACCAACACTGAGCTGCTCATCAACTGCAATCCGGAAAATATTTACCCTGGAACACGACCCAGTCAGAAGATTTACAGGGGTAAGATGTAGCATCGAGGTTAGCATGTTCTCCTCTCAGCGCTAGGGATTCCCGGTTCGAATCCCCATCTGGGTGGAGTTTCAATGTTCTCTCCGTGTCCGCGTGGGTTTCCTCCCACAGTCCAAAAACATGGATCAAGTCAATTGTATTCTCCAAATTGCCCCATAAGTGTGAGTGAGTGTGTGTCCAGTGATAGATTGGCGCTCTGACCTGGGTGTATCTGCCCAGCACCCGAAACGTTCTCCCCTGGATGGGCATGGGGAACCCCCTCCACAACCCTAATAGAGGATAAAGTGGAAGATAACGGATGGATGGATGGATGGATGGATGGATGTAGCATGGAGTCCAGTGTGTGACGGTGTGACGATCACATGTACAAACTTCAGCTCATAGATAAAGAGAACATAAAGAACTCACAGGAGGTCCGGGCAGTACTGAGGCTGTGGCAGTCGTCGTCCTCTTAAAAGGTAATGCGTGATGTCATACGGATCGACCTCTGGATAAGGACTCGCTCCTCGAGTCAATAATTCCCACAACAGAACCCCGAAAGACCACTAGAGAGGAGAAAAAAGATACATGATTTCTCTCTTGGCACGGTGGCTTAGTGTTTAGCATGTTCTCCTCTCAGCACTAGGGATTCCCGGTTCAAATCCCAATCTGGGTGGAGTCCAAAGTTTCCTCCCACAGTGCAAAAACATGGATCAAGGTCAATTGAGTTCTTCAAATTGCCCCATATACTGTAGAGTGTGTCTGTGTGAGTGAGTGTGTGCCCAGCGATAGATTGGCACTCTGTCCTGGGTGTATCTGCCCAGCGCCCAAAACGTTCTCCCCTGGATGGGCATGGGAAACCCCCCTGTGAGCCTAGTAGAGGATAAACCGGAAGATAATGGATGGATGGATGGTGGGTGCATTATTCCTATCCCAGCAGTGTCACTGAGGTGGAGAAATGAAACTCCAGCAGCACTGCTGCACTAAAACCCCCTCACCACATCAGTGTCACTGCAGAACTGACAAGAAACAATCCACCACCCAAATGATACCTGTTCTGTGATGCTCCTGACCAACAGAGAACAGAGAACCAACAGGGGACTAACAACAACACAGAACACAGATGTACTACAGTCTGGAATTGTAGAACCACATCTAAGTCCATCTATATGATAAGTGGAGGAAATAGACAAGGGTGCAATAAGGGGGCGTGTCCAAACTTTTTCATGTCACTGCATATGCTTGGGAATCTGATGATGCTTAAATATAAAAAATATTATGTTGTAATTAGGGGTGAGCTGCAATATTCGCTGACTCGACGATTCGATTCGGAGAACCGTAGTCGACTATGAACCTCATAGTCGAATGTACCATTTTGACCACATGGGGGCGCCCATGGCTGCTGCTAAGCATTAGTTTTTACATGAAATGTCTTTGTTTTCGTTATACTGTATATATATAGCCTTTTGTCAAATAAAATCATCCTAATTTCTAGAAAAAAAAAGAAAAAACAAAAACAAAAAAAAGGTTTTCTTTTGTTAGAAAAACAAGTAAAATATAAATTTTTTTTTTTTTTTAACTACGCTTATAGCGCCATCTTGTGGTGAAATTTTAACTGATTCGACTATCAGTCGACTATAGGGAAAATCTGACGAATCAGATTCGACTATGAAAGTCTTTAGTTGAATACAGCCCTAGCTGTAATCATCTATGTTACTAACTGAGAGTTGGTGATAATATTTGTTTATACATATCATTTTATACGTTTTTTTTATTTGTTTCTCTGATCTCACCACATCTGACTTCGACGTGAACTTCTGGGTCTGCAGACTCTCGATTGCCATCCACTTTACAGGGAGCTTAGCTTTCCTGTGGTCCTGAATGCTGTAGTACTCTTTATCAAACACATCTCTGGCCATGCCGAAGTCTGCTACCTTTACAGTGTACGACTCGTCTAGCCTTAAAAAGAGAAAGAACACCAGATACGGACATTACCCCACTGTACACAGCTGCACACCTTCACATTAAAAAAACATGATTTATTTAATCTGAGGGCGCTAGCGAGCCATAATTAATACATTATAAGGCGGTACTTTGGACATGCCTGATGTAGGCCTATTCATTCATTCATTATCTTCCGCTTTATCCTATATTAGGGTCGTGGGGGGGGGTTCCCCATGCCCATCCAGGGGAGAACGTTTCACACAAACACACTCTATATGGGGCAATTTGGAGAACTCAATTGACTTGATCCATGTTTTTGGACTGTGGGAGGAAACCGGAGAACCCGGAGGAAACGGGAGAGAACATGGAAACTCCACCCAGATGGGGATTTGAACCGGGAATCCTTAGTGCTGAGAGGAGAACATGCTAACCACTAAGCCACCATGCCGATGTAGGCCTATTATTAAATGTTATTGGTGTTGTTATGGACGGCACGGTGGCTTAGTGTTTAGCATGTTCTCCTCTCAGCTCTAGGGATTTCCAGTTCGAATCCCAATCTGTGTGGAGTTTCCATGTTCTCCCCGTTTCCACCGAGTTCCTCCCACAGTCCAAAAACATGGATCAAGGTCAATTGAATGCTCCAAATTGCCCCATATAGAGTGTGTTTGTGTGTGTGTCTGTGTGAGTGAGTGTGTGCCCAGCGATAGATTGGCACCCTGTCCTGGGTGTATCTGCCCAGCACCCGAAACGTTCTCCCCTGGATGGGCATGGGGAACCCCCCTGCAAGGATAAAGTGGAAAATAATGGATGGATGGTGTTGTTATCATTACTAATTTTAATAAAGCAGCAATTTTTCAGTTTTGTTCATCTACAACTGAGCCGTGTCACCTCAGTGAAGCGACTCCTCATGTAAAATCAATGTGCATTAAAAACATTTTATATATCATTATTTGAGGTGGGCATTAGCATGTTCTCCTCTCAGCTCTAGGGATTCCAGGTTCGAATCCCAATCTGGGTGGAGTTTCCATGTTCTCCCTGTGTCCACGTGGGTTTCCTCACGGTTCTCCGGTTTCCTCCCACAGTCCAAAAACATGTCAAGTCAATTGAGTCCATCCAAATTGCCCCATATAGAGTGTGTCTGTGTGTGAGTGAGTGTGTATCCAGTGATAGATTGGCGCCCTGTCCTGGGTGTATCTTCCCAGCGTCCGAAACGTTCTTCCCTGGATGGGCATGAGGAACCCCCCCACGACCCTAATAGAGGATAAAGCGGAAGATAATGGATGGATGGATTGGTACATATGAGCAGCAGTGTTACTGCACTGATGAATATTCATGAGTCATCACATTTCCATTAGTGCTGGACTCACATGCAGTTGCGTGCTGCCAAGTCCCTGTGCACAAACTTCTTCTGCGCCAAATATTCCATTCCTTTAGCGACCTGAAGTCCAAACCCGATCAGGTCCTTCACCGTGGGGTTCTGGATTAAAGGTCACAAACCAGCAGGAGATGTAAGATTGCACAGACACTGACCTCAGACCAGTTATTCCATCTCAACGCAGATCTAGATCGTGATCACTGACCCTGTTCTCACATCGAATGAAATGCCGCAGGTCTCCGTGCTTCATGTAGGGCAGCACCACCAGGGGGAGCCCTTCCTGAGGCAGCTGAATGCCCAGCAGTGACAGGACGTTGCAGTGGTGAAAGCCCTTCATCAGAATGCCCTCTTTCAGAAACTGCTCGACTTCCTCGACATCCGTTATTCCTGAAACGCAGAGAAAATCAAATCATAGCACTAAATAGTTATAGGATGTTGGATACACTGTCTGGCCAAAAGTATGTATACCCCTCTCCTTAATGTTAAACCTTTAAAAACATTTAAAACATTGTTCGTCCAGCATGATGGTGAAATGTCTCCAACTAAAGCACACAACAATGTAGACTGTGTTCAAAGTCACTTACAACATGGTGAGTAAAAGCTGGAGACAGTCAGAAGTTTGGACACGCCTCCTTTTTGCTCCACTTATTGTCCATGTTCTCAGTTCCACTTCATGTAAAGATGGACTTTGTAGTTCTACAATTCCAGACTTTAGTTCATCTGTTTGTGTTCTACAGTACATACTGTGTACGTCCCCTTTACTCTGTTCTAATGGTCAGGACCCCAATTGTACCACCACAGAGCAGGGGTTATTGGGTGGGTGCATTAGTCCTATCCCAGCAGTGTCACTGAGGTGCAGAAATAAAACTCCAGCAGCACTGCTGCACTAAAACCCCCTCACCACATCAGTGTCACTGCAGAACTGACAAGAAACAATCCACCACCCAAATGATACCTGTTCTGTGATGCTCCTGACCAACAGAGAACAGAGAACCAACAGGGGCTAACAACAACACAGAACACAGATGAACTACAGTCTGGAATTGTAGAACTACAAAGTCCATCTTTACAGTAAGTGGAATTGAGAACATGGACAATAAGTGAAGCAAAAAGGAGGCGTGGCCAAACTTTTGACTGATACTGTATGGGTATATAGGTGTATATAGGGTGGCACAGTGGCTTAGTGGTTAGCATGTTCTCATCTCAGTGTTAGGGATTCCCGGTTAAAATCCCAATCTGGGTGGAGTTTCCATGTTCTCCCTGTGTCCGTGTGGGTTTCCTCTGGGTTCTCCGGTTTCCTCCCACAGTCCAAAAACATGGATCAAGTCAATGGAGTTCTCCAAATTGCCCCATATAGAGTGTGTGTGTGTGTGTGAGTGAGTGTGTGGCCAGCGATAGATTAGCGTCCTGTCCTGGGTGTATCTGCCCAACGCCCAAAACGTTCTCCCCTGGTTGGGCATGAGGAACCCCTAGTGGAGGATAAAGTGGAAGATAATGGAAGGAAGGATGTGTACATGTAATCTGAAGTGTGAAATGTGTTTTGGTTTCTCACTGTTGATGGACTTCACAGCACAGTGGATCTCCTTGTTATTGTGGTCGGTGAGGTAACCATGGCAAACTATCCCAAAGTGACCTGCGCAAAAAAAGGAACGCGTCACATGTTCAGATTAAAGCGGTTAGCACTCAGCAGACCTTCCGTCTGATCCGTCTACCTTTTCCGATGATCTGATGATGCTGGACGTTAAGCATGGCTGCCGGAATGAGAACATCCTTAACCTCCTCCAGCAACTCGGGGCGGAAGCTGGAGATTGAGATGGTGACGGGGGGGATGAGTGGGCTGAGACACGGGTCCATCGTATTGGCGTAGGCCAGACCGGGAAAGGCCACGGGCCCAGCGGACGCAGCGGAGGGAGAAAAGGGCAACTCACCTGAAGCCAGCGCCAAAAGAGGAAATAAAGGGGATGTTTTAAGACAATGCAGATCAACCAGCTAAGATCTCAACAATTAAACATCTAACCTCGTCGGTAGTCTCCGATAGGCAGGAGCTCCACACTGCCGTTCCCGGAAATACTGTGGTTACGCGAGTAGTGAGACAGCCGTCTCTCAGCCAGAGAGTCTACACATAAGAAGAGAGACATCTTTACCTTTATTTCGGTAAATCTTTATTAAAATGTGCCCGGCGTCCTGTCCTGGGCATCCTGTCCTGGGCATCCTGTCCTGGGCATCCTGTCCTGGGCATCCTGTCCTGGGCATCCTGTCCTGGGCGTCCTGTCCTGGGCGTCCTGTCCTGGGCGTCCTGTCCTGGGTGTAGCCCAGCGCCCGAAACCTTCTCCTCCTGGATGGGCTGATGTTACCCCAACCATCATGTTGGAATATTTGTCAGATAAAGGCGTCTACTATTCCCGCTCCACCTCTCCATCTTGTAGGTCTCCCTCCTGCTTATGTAAACTATACTCCACCCATCATCGGAACCTCCAGTAGGTACTTTAATTACAGTCCGTTACCCTCGAACCATTACTCTTTCTCGAGTCCTAAGCATCGTCCGTTCCTGGGTTCTACCCTGGGTCCACACTAGGTTCTAGCTTCAATAACATTAGCATTCCTACCTGATTTCTTCCTCCTGAAGTGTTTCATAGTAACAAACGCCAACACGGCGCCGGCCACCAGGGCTCCCAGAATTCCAAGCACGATGCCCACGACGTAGTGATTGCTGACCAGAACAACAGTGCCCACGTTGTGAACATGTCCGTTAACTGTGATCTGAAGATAAAAGGGGTTCAAATCATCATGTAAATCAGTCATCATGTAACTTGATGGAGGGAGTGGTAGCTCAGTGGTTAGAGCATTGGGCTATCAAGCTGAAGGTTGGTGGTTTAAATCCCAGGTCCACTGAAGTTACCAGTGTGGGTCCTTGAGTAAGACTCTTAACCCTCATTGCTCCAGGGATGCTGTGATTAACCCTGTGTTCAACTTGTAAGTCGCTTTGGATAAGCGTCTTCTAAATGACCAAATGTAAATGTAAATGTAATCATGTCACTCCACTTCTCCTCTCTCTCTCCTTTGGCTCCCTGTAGCTTCTGCATTCAGTACAAAACACTGACTCCGGCCTACAAGACAACCTCTGGATCTGCTCCCTCCTACCTTCAATCTATCTCTAGTGATGAAGGTCGACTGGTGTATAGCTCAAGCTCACCGTGAGGCTCACTATACATTGTACACCATGCTTAATGGTTGACTGATCTTTTCAACATGTAGCATTTTTAAGAACCATACAGTCTACAGTCTAGCTGGATTTTCCTTTACTGCTGACTTCTCATTTTGGATTAGGGCTGTCTTCAACTAAGGATTTTCATAGTCGAATCTGATTTGTCAGATTTTCCCTATAGTCGACTGATAGTCGAATCAGTTAAAATTTCACCACAAGATGGCGCTATAAGCGTGTTTTTTTTTTTAAAGATTTTTCAAAAATATTTTACTTGTTTTTCTAGAGCACCGTAAATGGGTTAAAGCGCACACATCATTTAAAAAAAATATTAACAGAAATTAGGATGATTTTATTTGACAAAAGGCTATATATATAACGAAAACAAAGACATTTCATGTAAAAACTAATGCTTAGCAGCAGCCATGGGCGCCCCCATGTGGTCAAAATGGTACATTCGACTATGAGGTTCATAGTCGACTACGGTTCTCCGAATCGAATCGTCGAATCAGCGAATATTGCAGCTCACCCCGCTACATCCGCTACATGCGTATGTACATGACAAATGTAACGTAAATGTAAACGACCATCTTAACATTTTAACATCTCACCTTAACCGGTAAGCCCTCGTTGGGGATGGTCAGGTTTTTCGGGATGCGGCAGGTGATCTCGTTATCCAACACTTTGGCTCCACAATCGACTCCTCCCACTGTCATGGTGATCTTCATGCAGGAGTTCACCAGGTTCAGCTTCTGATGCTGTTCAGTAAACACCAGAGAAAAAATACAATTCAAATTTATGAAATGAATATGTTTCAGTTTTCATAATGAAATCTAATGAAGTTCCATAGACAGAAATTTGTATGTGTGTGTTTGTGTATGTGTGTGTGTGTTTGTGTATGTGTGTATGTGTGTGTGTGTGTGTGTGTGTGTATGTAGTATACAAATCCATACGATGATTTAATTAGCACAACATTTGGCAGGCTTACTCTTTAGGATCATGCAGAGGTTTATATACTCAACCACCAAGAAACATCTCAAATGTCTCACCACCTCTACGTGTTTCGAGCAGCAAACACAGAGTTATTGTGCCCTGGGGCAACCTACATTAAGGTGATGTGGATGTTGTTTTGGTTTTCAGAATTTTTTTTCTCAGTTATTTGAATACATGTCAGTTCTGAAAGCAGAGTTCCATAAACAGAATTACATATGTGTGTGTTCGTGTGTGTTTGTGTGTATATGTCTTATACAAATCCATACCAATGCTTTGATTAGCCGAACATTTGGCATGTTTACACTTTAAAACCCTGCAGAGGTTTTTATACTCAACCACCAAGAAGCGTCTCAAATGTCTGTCACCTCTACGTGTTTCGAGTTATTGTGCCCTGGGGCAACCTAAATTAAGGTGATGTGGATGTTGTCATTTGAATACACAAAATAAAAGCCCCGAAAGCAACCGATGAGAAGAGGCTGGTTTATTAATATAAAATAAAAGCTTGATTTAGATCCAGTTATCAGCTCAAACCCTTACCTTATAATGATACAACTGATAAAATAAATGAATTATTTAAGACGTTTAAATAATTTAAATGTTTAAATTAAAACCTCGAAAGCTCGGTGAACTCACATGTAGGGAGACTTCATCAAAACCAGGATAGAGAGTAAGGATGTGCCCCTCCGTCTCGAATGGAATGGGCCTTCCATAGGGGTGATAGGAGAAGTCCTGCCTCCACAGTCCCAGCGCTCCATCCATGTCAAAGGACAGCTCTCCTTCTTCGGTCTCATCTCTTGGGAAGACTGGAGTCACACACTCCATATGAGTGGCTTTGGCTTTCCCTCTGCATTCCTGAATAAAGCAATAAATACACCATCAGCTTCTGCTGGTTCACCATTAAATACTTTTTTATCGGGCAGGGGTTCACCACGCCCAGGGGAGAGTGCTTTGGGTGCTGGGCAGATACACCTGAGACGGGTGCCTGGCATTGACTAACTCACACAGACACACACACACACACAATATATAAGGTAATTTAGACAGGGGCCAATTATAGAAACAAATTCACCTTGAATACATGTTTTTGAACTGTGGGAGAAAACTGGAGAAATTGGAGAACCTAAACGAGGAGACAGATTGGGATTCGAACCTGGGGGCGGCACGGTGGCTTAGTGGTTAGCATGTTCGCCTCTCAGTGCTAGGGATTCCCGGTTCGAATCCCAATCTGGGTGGAGTTTCCATTTTCTCCTCGTGGGTGTCTGCCGGGTTTTCCGGTTTCCTCCCACAGTCCAAAAACATGGATCAGAGTCAATTGAATTCTCCAAATTGCCCCATATAGAGTGTGTTTGTGTCTGTCTGAGTGAGTGTGTGCCCAGCGATAGATTGGTGTCCTGTCCTGGGTGTATCTGCCCAGCGCCCGAAACGTTTTCCCCTGGATGGGCATGGGGAACCCCCCCGCAACCCTAGTAGAGGACAAAGCAGAAGATAATGGATGGATTCGAACCTGGAACCTCAACACTGAGAGCCGACCGTGCTAATAATTACCCCCACCGTGCCGCCCTTTATACATAAAAACAAAAGTGTGTGTGTGTGTGTGTGTGTGTGTGTGTGTGTGTGTGTGTGTGAATAGTGCAGAAGCTGGAGGACCTTACAGTGAAAACAGGTTTCAGGTGGCTCTCTTTGGGTTTAAAGTGGATGATCGTCCTGTAAACCGAATCCAGATTCTTTCCTTCGATCGTAATTCTGGATCCACTACAGACAAAAGACAGAGGAATGAAATCCAAAGCCCACAAAAAAAAGAGAAGAACTGCTTCAGTGAGGAAACGTTAATCAGAATACTTGTCAAAACTGCAGTCAGGTTGGACAGAGAGAATCTCAGGCGACTGCTTATAGCGGAAAACTCTAGTGGCGGCGATGCGGAACTTATCGATGTAGACCTCCAGCACCACATCCTTCACCTCACTGACAGACTCAGAGAGACACACAATGGAGGACAGGTTCCCCTGGAGCATGGACACCCTGCAAGACAAATACCAGGATGTAGTCAGTAATGTATTTGCAGGGTGGTGGTGATAACTGATTTTCGTAAAAATCGTATAAATCAAATATTATATTATAAATGCAAATGATCTTGATGTTTAAATAAGCTAACTGCTGTGTTAGTGATTTGAGTTTGACTAAACTACCCAGCAGCATACTGAGAGATAATCCACAGAGTTGCCGTCTATCATTTCTGATCTAAAAACGCCATTTTATGCCATTTCATCTATACACTATACATGTGTTCAGAGTTTTGGGATTAAACCTAGTCATTAAAGTGATTGATTTAAATAAAGTGATCTATTTAAATAAAGTGATCTATTTTGCCAACAGTGCTACACAGAAAGGAATCAGTCCTCCACATTTAACCCATCCATCAATAACACACACACACACACACACACACACACACACACTGAGTGAAATGAGCACACGTGCCCGGAGTGGTGGACAGCCCTGTACACAGCGCCCGGGAAGCATTTGGAGTTGGGTACCGTATTCAAATGCATTTTAGCCATAGTACTTGGTGGGACCGGGAATTGAACCGAGGACCTTCAGGTTGTTGTGGTTTCTTAACCACAAGCCAACGACACAAGCCAATTGCCCCATTAGAATGATGAAGAAATTGAGCGGTGTCATCATCTTTATATATATATATATATATATATATATAGTGGTTAGCACGTTATAAATATAATCCCCATCTGGGTGGAGTTTCCATATCTCCCCGTGTCACGGGGTTTCCTCCAGGTTCTCCGGTTTTCCTTCCACAGTCCAAAACAGGATCAAGTCAATTGAGTTCTCCAAATTGCCCCATATAGAGTGTGTATGCGTTGAGTCAATCTGCCCAGCGCCCGAAACTTTCTCCCCTGGATGGGCATGGGGAACCCCCCACCCCCCCGTGACCCTAATATAGGATAAAGCGGAAGATAATGATTGAATGAATGAAAAAAAAAATATATATATATAAACATACATTCACACACACGAATGCACATGCAACCCCATTTGGTTTGATACACTGGTTTAATGCATTGTGGGAACTTTAAAAAGACTTTATTTTGTTTATTTTGACTTATACTATTATACTCTTACATTAACCATAACCTTACACTAACCAAACCATAACTATAACCATAAATGTGTTACCATGTGACCAGTAACTGGTCCTCAACCTTTCATGAGATCCCCACAAAATGAGTAATTAGTGTCAGAGTGTATACAGTGTTTGGTCCACACATTGTTATATATCCTCTTGTATACCTGTACACCCACACCCACACACACCCACACACACACAAACACACACACCGTCTGATGGGACAGGCATCACCATCCAGAGTGACCTTCCTGCTCTTCCCTGAATCCAGATACGGTCCAGTGATGGTTATCAGGGTTCCTCCGTTCATAGGCCCATAATCCGGCTGAATGTCTGTAATATTAGGGAGCTTAAAAGGAACAAAGAAAAAAAGAATGTACATTGGGAGCCTTTATGGATTTCATTTGTAATTACTCAAAAACCCATGTTTCTGTTATACGCAAGGTATGATGGAACGCTCGAGAACATAACTCGGTTGCATGAGACAGAGAACAGAGAACAACAAGAGACAAATAAAAGAATGCAAGAAAAATACATTTTAACAGTTTAACATTTAATTTCATTAAAAAAATATGTTTTACAAAAAAAAAAAAGCCTCATTACAACAATTACCACAAAGGTGAATCCAGACATTTCAGCAAGTCCCTCGATGTAGTAAGGGCTGTCCATACGACTCTCGTGGACACTCACCGCAACATTAATTGGCCTAAATAGAGGTTCTGGATCTCCAGAACGGATCTTACATGTAAGACTGAAGGGGAAACATAAAGAGAGGATAAAAAAATAAAATAAAATGCAATGACAGGACGGCGGCACGGTGGCTTAGTGGTTAGCATGTTCTCCTCTCAGCACTAGGGATTCCTGGTTTGAATCCCCATCTGGGTGGAGTTTCCATGTTCTCCCCGTGTCCGCGTGGGTTTCCTCCGGGTTCTCCGGTTTCCTCCCACAGTCCAAAAACATGGATCAAGTCAATTGAGTTCTCCAAATTGCCCCATATAGAGTGTGTCTGTGTGAGTGAGTGTGTGCCCAGCGATGGATTGGCGCCCTGTCCTAGGTGTATCGGCCCAGCGCCCGAAACGTTCTCCCCTGGATGGGCATGGGGAACCCCCCCCACGACCCTAATAGAGGATAAAGCGGAAGATAATGAAGGAATGAACAATGACAGGACAGACATTCAGATGTATATTGTGTTATATGTATGAACATATATTTATCTCCAACTCTCAGTTAACATATAAAACAATTATGTTGTAATCTATTTAAGCATCATCAGATTCCCAAGCATATAGAGTACCAGGCAAAATTTGGACACGCCCCCTTCTTGCTCCATTATCAATTTCCTCCACTTATCACATAGATGGACTTTGTAGTTTTACAATTCCAGACTGTAGTCCATCTGTGTTCTGTGTTGTTGTTAGTCCCCTGTTGGTTCTCTGTTGGTCAGGAGCATCACAGAACAGGTATCATTTGGGTGGTGGATTGTTTCTTGTCAGTTCTGCAGTGACACTGATGTGGTGAGGGGGTTTTAGTGCAGCAGTGCTGCTGGACTTTCATTTCTCCACCTCAGTAACACTGCTGGGATAGGAATAATGCACCAACCCAATAATCCCTGCTCTGTGGTGCTACTATTGGGGTTCTGAGCATTAGAAAAGAGTAAAGGGGACGTACACAGTATGTACTGTAGAACACAAACAGATGAACTACAGTCTGGAATTGTAGAACTACAAAGTCCATCTTTAAAGGAAGTGGAACTGAGAACATGGACAATAAGTGGAGCAGAAAGGAGGCGTGGTCAAACTTTTGAATTATGCTGTGATTAATAACTATGGATATTCTAGGTTCTGTTCTTTACATCGAAAGTGAAGGAGTTGGCAGAGAAACTCTGCCAAGTTTAGAAATGGAGTTTGGTTGAGCGCTGGTTGTGTGCTGGTGGTTCTCACAGGGTGCTGTTGCTCTTCGCTGGCTGTACCATACAGCTGGTTTCCCCAAGCTTCACAACATGAGTCCTGGGGCTGATGGGAGGCTTAAGAGGCGACTGAAACTCAAATCCGCACAGCGTCACCTCAGTCTGACTGTCCGGTGGTGCAGTCTTCGGGAAGAACTACCCCAAAACACAGACATCAGCCAGGTTAGAAACAATGTTTTAAATAAGTTATCTTTTTATATTTAATTAGAAATATATGACTGTTTATGCCAGATAACTGCGGAATTTCATACCCAACATTTCTTAAGTTTATTATTACGGCATTCATATGATATCTGGGGAAAAAAATGCCATCAGACATGCTCCGCTTTAAAGTCACAAAGATGCTAAGTTCATTATGGACCACAATAGTAGCACCACAGAGCAGGGATTATTGGGTGGGTGCATTATTCCTATCCCAGCAGTGTCACTGAGGTGGAGAAATGAAACTCCAGCAGCACTGCTGCACTAAAACCCCCTCACCACATCAGTGTCACTGCAGAACTGACAAGAAACAATCCACCACCCAAATGATACCTGTTCTGTGATGCTCCTGACCAACAGAGAACCAACAGGGGACTAACAACAACACAGAACACAGATGAACTACAGTCTGTAATTGTAAAACTACAAAGTCCATCTATATATATGGGTGTGGTAGCTCAGTGGTTAGGGTGATGAGCTAATCTGAAGGTTGTGGGTTCAAATCCCAGGTCCACTGAAGTTACCAATGTGGGTCCTTGAGCAAGACCCTTAACCCTCATTGCTCCAGGGATGTTGTGATTAACCCTGTGCTCACCTTGTAAGACGCTTTGGATAAAACCATCTGCTAAATGACCAAATGTAATGTAATATAAATATGGTAAGTGGAGGAAATAGACAATGGAGCAAGGGCCGTGTCCAAACTTTTGACTGGTCCTGTAATTTAAGTGTTTACAGAGCTGCAGGTCATTCTGTATTATTGCTGCATCTATTGTAAGGTCGGCAGTTATTCTTTTCTTATCAGTCGTTCTCTTTGATCTGCACTTAAGTTCGGCTGTGTGGAAAAATACTCGAGTCATGAAATCAAAACCTAACCTGGACTTTATCCAGCCAGCCTTCCTGTGTGTGTGTGTGTGTGTGTGTGTGTGTGTGTGTGTGTGTGTGGGTGCACTCACATCGGTAATCACAGGTGGGCAGGAATCTCTGACCCAGTTTTCGGAACATTCAGATCGCCAGGTGCAGCGCCCAGAGCACCAGCCGCATGCCATGAAGCTCGGCGCCGTTAGACAAGCAGCACAGGTGAGGAAGTGGAGACAGCCTGGCCCTCTCTGTGGCACCTTAATCATCTTACACACACACACACACACACACACACACAGATTTCAGTCTATAAACAATGACTAAACGTAATGAAAGGTCAGTTTCAGGTAAGTGCTTCAGAGTTCCAGTCAGGTTGTTAAACACAGCTGCAGATGGAACATGATACAGTTGTACAGTAACTACAAGCATTTATTATCATCCATCCATCATCTTCCGCTTTATCCAGGGGGGGGGGGGGTTCCCCATGCCCATCCAGCGGAGAATGTCTAGGGCCCTGGGCAGATACACCCAGGACAGGGTGCCAATCTATTACTGGGCATACTCACACTCCACCCAGATTCGAACCGGGAATCCCTAGCGCTGAGAGGAGAACATGCTAACCACTAAGCCACCGTGCCGCCCCGCTTTTATTATCTTTATAAATTAAATATAAATAACCTTAACACACTGCTATTCATTAAGATCCTCATCACACAGCTGTGTAGTACACATTATTTCATTCATTCATTCATTCATTATTTTCTGCTTTATCCTATATTAGGGTCGCAGTGGGGTTCCCCATGCCCATCCAGGGGAGAACGTTTCGGGCGCTGGGCAGATACACCCAGGACAGGGCGCCAATCCATCGCTGGGCACACACTCATTCAAACGGGCACACTCTATATGGGGCAATTTGGAGAACTCAATTGACTTGATCCATGTTTCTGGACTGTGGGAGGAAACCGGAGAACCCGGAGGAAACCCACGCCGACACAGGGAGAACATGGAAACTCCACCCAGAATGGGATTCGAACCGGGAATCCCTAGTGCTGAGAGGAGAACATGCTAACCACTAAGCCACCGTGCCGCCCATACACATTATTTATGACATAATTGTTTTTTTGTATTATTCTTACCTATATCATCAATTGATTTTATTAGTTATTTAGTAGCAGTAATAGTAAAGTGAAATAAACCTGTTGTGTGTATGTTGTGTGTATGTTGTGTGTATGTTGTGTGTATGTTGTGTATGTGCCATGCAGTGTCTGATGTGCTGCTGATGTAATACCTTATTCCCCACCACAAACAGCAGCTGATCTGGAGGCAGGACTGTGGCGGTGGATGAAACTCTCTGATTTTCCATCAGCGAATAGTTAGCAAAGATGGCAGGACTCGTCCTGCGCAACACAAACTGCAGCACACACAGGATTACTAAAGCAATGAGGAGTGAGAGGGCATCCATTATTGTGGATAAATCACAGGAAAGTGGAGTGCAGTTACACCTCTTTCTCGTGAATTATTCACAACAATACACAAACTCGAGTGCCTCATTGCATTTAAACAAATACCTCATAATAAAAACGATGGTGTAATGAATGTAAATGTAAATGTAAATGTTTACTTAAAACTGAATTATTAATAAACTGGTCTTCTGCAATGTAATCTAGTCCAATTTTTAAAGAGGACATTGGTTTTTAAGTAACGGGGTGCTCATTAGGAATCGGCTCGCTCTTTACATTAAACAGTATTTCCATTTATGGTACATGATTTAAAATAATGTTTTGGTATCACGCATTCATACGAGTGTGAAACGCTCAAAGATGTCAATATTTTAAATAATGTTCGGCTGGACACACGGCTCAGGTTTAAGAACCGAAACTACCCGTTTGATATTATGAAATACAAAATTATTAGCCATTCTAACTAATAAGGTCAGCATCTCCAATTTACCCAGTGTAGTGTAACAGACATACAGACAGACAGACAGACAGACTACCTGCAGCAATCTGCCGTCAGCCGTCCCGATGTGAGCGAGCGTCTTCTTGTCCACGGTGGTGACGAGCAGTGAGGTGAGCAGAGTGTCCCTCATCTGTCTGTTGAACAGATCCACTCTGTAACACGGCTGAGCCACCAGAGTCGGCTGATCCCTGCAGCTCACATTGTGCTCCATGCTCTGCTGTTTCACATGCATACAACGTCCAAAACACACACACACACACAATCCCACACATACAGAAAAACACACAGACAGAGACACAGAAGCAAACACACATACACAAAGACACACACACACACACACACACACACACACACACAGACAAACACACAGAGATAAACACACAGAGATAAACACACAGAGATAAACACACACAAACACAGAAACAAATGAACACAAACAGAAAAAAAACAAACACAGAAACAGACACACAAACACAGACATACAATCACACACATACACAAACACATAGAAGAATCACACACACACACACACACACACACACACACACACACACACACACACACACACACACACACACACACACACACACACACACACACACACACACACAGAAATGCAAACACACAGAGACAAACACACACATACACAAACACACACTCAAAAACACAGATACAAATAAACAAACACAGACATACAATCAAACACATACACAGACACAAATAAATACAAAGACAGACATACAATCACGCACATACACAGACACATAGAAACATAACAGACACACACAGACACAAAGAAAAATAAATACAAACACAGACATAATCACACATACACAAACACACAGAAACAGACACACACAAACACACAGACACAAATAAACACAAACACAGACAATCATACACATACATAAACACACAAAAACAGACACACAGACACAAAGAAACACACAAATAAATACAAACACATACATACAATCATACACATACACAAACACACAAAACCACACACACACAGACCATCTACAACCATGCACTAACACTCCCACAGCCTTATAGAACTCCTGCAGATATAAAAACTCGACATCAGTGAAAAGCTTACAGAAAAAAAAACATCATTTCAAATTCTTTACAATTTATTTATTTGCACTAAAACAAAAAATGCAGAACAAACCCCCCATAGAGAACCAGTCAAAAGTTTGGACACACCCCCTTTTTGCTCCACTTATTGTCCATGTTCTCAGTTCCACTTTCTGTAAAGATGGACTTTGTAGTTCTACAATTCCAGTCTGTAGTTCATCTGTTTGTGTTCTACAGTACATCTGTGTACTCTGTTCTAATGGTCAGAACCCCAATAGTAGCACCACAGAGCAGGGGTTATTGGGTGGGTGCATTATTCCTATCCCAGCAGTGTCACTGAGGTGGAGAAATGAAAGTCCAGCAGCACTGCTGCACTAAAACCCCCTCACCACATCAGTGTCACTGCAGAACTGACAAGAAACAATCCACCACCCAAATGATACCTGTTCTGTGATGCTCCTGACCAATAGAGAACAGAGAACCAACAGGGGACTAACAACAACACAGAACACAGATGGACTGCAGTCTGGAATTGTAGAACTACAAAGTCCATCTTGTTGATAAGTGGTGGAAATAAATGATGGCGCAAGAAGGGGGCGTGTCCAAACATTTGGCTGGTTCTAAACATAGCTGGATTTTTTTTTTTAGAACAGGACGTTCAGATTTAAAGTTTTTTTGTTTTTTTTTTCAGAGATCTCTCCTAAGATGTTCTACAGAATTTAGTCTGGACTCATTGTCAGAACTCTCCAGAGTTTTGTGAAAATATGTTTTTGTCCTGATAGAAAACCCCATCATCTCTGATGATGACTCAGCATTTTGACACTGAGCCTACACTGCTTTTAAAATTGGAAGTTTGCAGATTTCATGATTTACATTTTACGATGACAGGATTTACGGACAGTGCTTGGATCCCGCTCAACTACACACTTTTTGCTCCTCGTCAACACAAATGAGGTTAAGGATAAAGTATGCAAAGCCATCGTTTCCTGTTTGTCTTTACAGATCAGCAAATGGTTTTAAGAAAAACATTTTAATTTAGTGTTACTCATCCCTCCCACAGCATTCCGCTAAAAAGCACAGAGATCCAGCGTTGGCTTCGCTCCGTCAGGGAGAGGTTCTAATCTAAAGTTACGTTATATTTACATTAGGTCATTTATCAGAAGCTTTAATCCAAAGCGACTTACAAGGCGAGCACAGAATCGGCCAAAGCACCAACTGGAGCAATGAGGGTTAAGGGTCTTGCTCAACGACCCACATTGGTAGCTTTAGTGGACCTGGGATTTGAACCCCCAACCTTCAGAGTGATAGCCCAACACCCAAAACACTAAGCTACCATACCCTCAAGTTTTAAAGAGTTTCAGGGTGAAGGATTGGGAGGCAGGTCATCAGGTTTTTCCTTCAACCACAACCACCGAAGGTGGGAAATACCCAAAGAGAGAAATTAAGGCACTTGGAGAACATGCAGACTCCACACAGAAAGGCCATTTGTTCTTCTCAAAAGGGATTCGAACCAAGGACCTGTAAGAAGGGTTACTTCTATGGTACCACTCTGCCACCATTCCCCTGTACTGAGCACTTTTCACAATCCATCCATCCATCATCTTCCGCTTTATCCTTATATTAGGGTCGCGGGGGGTTCCCATGCCCATCCAGGGGAGAACGTTTCAGGCGCTGGGCAGATACACCCAGGACAGGACGCCAATCTATCGCTGGGCAACACACACACACACACACACACTCTATATGGGGCAATTTGGAGAACTCAATTGACTTGATCATGTTTTTGGACTATGGGAGGAAACCGGAGAACCCGGAGGAAACCCACGCGGACACGGGGAGAACATGGAAACTCCACCCAGATGGGGATTCGAACCTGGAACCCCTAGTGCTGAGAGGCGAACGTGCTAACCACTAAGCCACCGTGCACTTTTCACCACTAGTTTAAAATCTGATCACTTGTATTACCCGATATATGGAACTGACCTCATGGGGGCAGCTCTCACAGGACTGGAAGTGGCACAGGCCCCTTGAGAGCTGCTCGGGTCCGGATTTACAGCAGTCCTCTACCCCTTTGTCAATGAACGAGTTCACCCAGTCCATGGGGAAGGCGCAGAGGGCGGAGTCCCGCTCGGGAATGCCCGAGTCGTCGGTGACGGCGAAGACTCCATACAGGATGTCGTCGTTCTCCTCGGCCCCAAGTTCATCCGCTAGCTCCTGCCCGGCTCTTCCAAAGTGGGCTGCCTGGGCGACGTTGTACACGATGTCCTTAAAGCCCTCAGTGGCCCCGGTAGTAGAACCGGGCCCACTCGCGTCTCTGCGTCTGCGCTTGGGCTCGAAGCGACACTCAAGCACGACCTCGCGGTAGCGTCTCGTCTCCCACTCGTTACGCGGCAAGCGTCCGAGTCGTGTCTGATACGGGGAGGTACCCTGCTGCTCGGCCTTCTCTCTTTGAACAGACAGGAAGTAGACAAAGTCGTTGGTGAAGAAAGTGTAAACGTATTCGATAGGATATGCCCGTCTGAGTTCGGGCAGCACGGTCAGACCCTGGACGTCCGTATGGAAGCCGTCGTCGGACGCCAAGGGGCGGCGCACAGAGATGGACTTGCGCCCATAGCGCTGGGTCACACTGTCATTGACAGTCGCGGCGACGTAGAAGTAAACCGTCTTGCCCTCCTCCACCATGCTGACCTTGGTGCCCAGCGGGCTCGCGATGCAGTCCGGGCAGAAGGCGGCGGAGTTGGCCTCTTTGCGAAAGAGGCAGCGTGATGGCGTCGGCGCCTGGCCGTTTTCATTCAACTGGTGGAAGTGGCACACGCCGTACTGCGAGCTCCCGCACGTGTACAGGTACATTAGGAAGGTGTCGAGCAGCAGCACCTCGCTGTCCGTGTCCTCCTCGAACGGGTCGTTCTCGATGCTGCACAGGCGACACAGTCGACACTCGCCGCTGCTTACGGGACCTGTGCGCAGTTCCCACAGCTTTCCCATGGTGCTGTTGATGGCCACCACGAAGTTCCGGGAGCCCAAATAGACCTCGTGGTAAACAGGGTTAACCGCAATGTTCTGAATAGGGTTGAGGGACTGGAAGTAGGGCATAGGGTACGAGATGGAAAAGTTAACCGAAACGGGGGATGTGAAGGAGCACGTGTCGGGCGCCGCCCACGTCACAAAGGCCGGGATCCAGATGCATGGCATCAAAACGGCGGGCCACTGGACCATGTCGAATGACAGAGCGCAGGTGTCGTCTGGTTACCTCCAGCTTTGAAATGGAGACATCCTGGCACTCAGCACCGATTCTCTGATCATAAAAGAGACAACAGAATAACAATTAATTATTTTAATAGAATTATATTAATATTAATAATCAATAAAATATATAATAATATAATATTAATAATAATACATTTAATTAATATTAAACTTGGGTTATATTTATTATAGATATCTTTACTGGGGGCTACAACCTCACTAATGTTTTTTAAAACAAATACAATCTCGGTCCGTGGCGACACGGTGGCTTAGTGGTTAGCACGTTCGCCAATCTATCGCTGGGCACACACTCACACACTATATGGGGCAATTTGGAGAATTCAATTGACCTCGTTCCATGTTCTTGGACTGTGGGAGTGAACCGGAGAACATGGAGGAAACCCACGCGGACACGGGGAGAACATGGAAACTCCACCCAGATTGGGATTCGAACCGGGAATCCCTAGCGCTGAGAGGAGAACATGCCAACCACTAAGCCACCGTGCCGCCCTAAATTGTCTTGTCCATCCATCCATTATCTTCCGCTTTATCCTCTATTAGGGTCGCGGGGGGGTTCCTCATGCCCATCCAGGGGAGAACGTTTCGGGTGCTGGGCAGATAGACCCAGAACAGGGGGCCAATCTATCACTGGGCACACACTCACTCACACAGACACACACACTCTATATGGGGCAATTTGGAGAATTCAATTGACTTTGATCCATGTTTTTGGACTGTGGGAGGAAACCGGAGAACCTGGAGGAAACCCACACGGACACGGGGAGAACATGGAAACTCCACCCGGATGGGGATTCGAACCGGGAATCCCTAGTACTGAAAGGAGAACATGCCAACCACCAAGCCACCGTGCCGCCCTAAATTGTCTTGTCCATCCATCCATTATCTTCCGCTTTATCCTCTACTAGGATCGCAGGGGGTTCCCCATGCCCATCCAGGGGAGAACATCTCGGGCGCTGGGCAGATACACCCAGGACAGGGCGCCAATCTATCACTGGACACACACTCACAGACACAGACACACACACTCTATATGGGGCAATTTGGAGAATTCAATTGACTTTGATCCATGTTTTTGGACTGTGGGAGGAAACCGGAGAACCTGGAGGAAACCCACACGGACACAGGGAGAACATGGAAACTCCACCCAGATTGGGATTCGAACCGGGAATCCCTAGTACTGAAAGGAGAACATGCCAACAACTAAGCCACCGTGCCGCCCTAAATTGTCTTGTCCATCCATCCATTATCTTCCGCTTTATCCTCTATTAGGGTTGTGGGGGTGGTTCCCCATGCCCATCCAGGGGAGAACATCTCGGCCGCTGGACAGGGCGCCAATCCATCGCTGGGCACACACACACTCACTCACACAGACACACTCTATATGGGGCAATTTGGAGAATTCAATTGACTTTGATCCATGTTTTTGGACTGTGGGAGGAAACCGGAGAACCTGGAGGAAACCCACACGGACACGGGGAGAACATGGAAACTCCACCCGGATGGGGATTCGAACCGGGAATCCCTAGTACTGAAAGGAGAACATGCCAACCACCAAGCCACCGTGCCGCCCTAAATTGTCTTGTCCATCCATCCATTATCTTCCGCTTTATCCTCTACTAGGATCGCGGGGGGTTCCCCATGCCCATCCAGAGGAGAACGTCTCGGGCGCTGGGGAGATACACCCAGGACAGGACGCCAATCTATCACTGGACACACACTCACACAGACATACACACTCTATCTGGAGAACTCAATTGACCTTGTTCCATGTTCTTGGACTTTGGGAGGAAACCGGAGAACCTGGAGGAAACCCACACGGACACGGGGAGAACATGGAAACTCCACCCAGATTGGGATTCGAACCGGGAATCCCTAGTACTGAAAGGAGAACATGCCAACAACTAAGCCACCGTGCCGCCCTAAATTGTCTTGTCCATCCATCCATTATCTTCCGCTTTATCCTCTATTAGGGTTGTGGGGGGGGTTGCCCATGCCCATCCAGGGGAGAACATCTCGGGCGCTGGGCAGATACACCCAGGACAGGACACCAATCTATCGCTGGGCACACACTCACTGACACAGACACACTCCATATGGGGCAATTTGGAGAATTCAATTGACTTGATCCATGTTTTTGGACAGTGGGAGGAAACCGGAGAACCCAGAGGAAACCCACACAGACACGGGGAGAACATGGAAACTCCACCCAGATGGGGATTCGAACCGGGAATCCCTAGCGCTGAGAGGAGAACGTGCTAACCACTAAGCCACCGTGCCGCCCGCTACAGGGAGCCAGTGGAGAAAAATACCATACCATCAAAATGTGTAAAGGTCTCGTCCCCATACAGCACTGTGGTTTAAACTGCAGGTTTGTCCATGTCCCTGCGATGCACTGTAGCTCATTAACAGACGTGATCACAGTGTGACCAGCGAGCCCCTGATTTACATTCCTGTCACAGACACTACGTGCTTAAGGTCCCAAAAAGCATGCACGGCCTGCTGCTCACGCAACTGCAATTTTTATAAAGTAACAAATAAACCGATGAGCGGTTGGAGACGCACCTCAGACGATCGATGTCGGCAGCTGGCCTTCTGTTCAAACTTTCACATTCGAGTCGAATGAAGCCAGAGTTTGTTGGATATGTTCCTTAAGCTAAAGACAAAAAAGACAAGTTATTCCCTCGCATGTTTTTACTGGAACCGAGATGAGGGTTAAGTGCCGGTGAAACATGTGTTTACATATTAATGCTGCTTTTTGGACCAGTTTTATGTCCAAGGTTACTCGAAGAATCTTAATCAAGTTTCCAGTGATTCACCGGAATTAAAGTCGGGTGGAGTGGTTGCTTTGTTTGCTTTTCTGGAGTTTCCGGGTTACAAGCATGACGAGCTAAAGAACATTTTTGTGATCTGTCGTAACAGCATGGACATGAACAAGACCAGGCCTGAGTTACAGCCGATTCGACCTGATAGACCATCATTACTTAAGTTACAATTAATTAAACTGCTAGTTGGGGCGGCACGGTGGCTTAGTGGTTAGCACGTTCACCTCTCAGCACTAGGGATTCCCGGTTCGAATCCCCATCTGGGTGCAGTTGCGTGAGCAGTGTCCATGTGGGTTTCCTCCGGGTTCTCCGGTTTCCTCCCACAGTCCAAAAACATGGATCAAGTCAATTGAGTTCTCCAAATTGCCCCATATAGAGTGTGTCTGTGTGAGTGAGTGTGTGCCCAGTGATGGATTGGTGTCCTGTCCTGGGTGTATCTGCCCAGCGCCCGAAACATTCTCTCCTAGATGGGCATGGGGAACCCTCCCGCAACCCTAGTATAGGATAAAGCGGAAGATAATGGATGGATGGATGGATAAACTTCTAGATCATCAAAAAACCTTTATACATATACAGCATCAAAAGTCTGGACACGCCCCCTTCTTGTGCCATTATCTATTTCCTCCACTTACCATATGGATGGACTTTGTAGTTTTACAATTACAGACTGTAGTCCATCTGATTTCTTGCGGTTCTCACGTCGAGGCTGAAACGATGAGTTTGGGAGACATCGGTTAATGTTCAGCTACAATTAGGAAACCGTGAGAGGAGTGTAAATGATTCATCGTTCTGTTGAGAACGTTACGATTGTTGCTAAATGGAGTCTAGGTTTTTTGCACCTACTAAAATGATACCCCTTAATTAATAAAACCTCAAATTTCCAGCAGAGGTCCTGATTCCAAACAGGGTTTATGGATTTGATTGTTAAAGGTTACACTTGGTTACAAAAAAATACTCTATGAATCCGGTATTCATAACGCACTATAAACACATTCCTAAAGCTTTATAAAGTATTCATATAATATGTGATTATTATAACACCCATCATAAGATTTGTTAATAAATAATCACACACAAAGTGTTATAATGCATTATGGCATGTTGTTATAACATGCATATTTCAACTGTTTGTGAACAAATTTTTAAGACCAGCGTTATAACGCTTCATTCATTCATTCATTTCCCGCTTTATCCTCTATTAGGGTCGCAGTGGGGTTCCCCATGCCCATCCAGGGGAGAACGTCTCAGGCGCTAGCTCTGAGAGGCGAACGTGCTAACCACTAAGCCACCGTGCCGCCGCGTTATAACGCTTCATGTTTGTGTTAAATTAATTCCTCTCATTAAAATGACTTAAGTCGTTAACTGCTTATGAACACTTATAAGTGCTCTTTAGAGGCATTAAGTAAAGTGTTGTCATTTATTACCTCTATGAAGGCGACATTAATATGCATACAAAAGGTTATAAATGCATATAATGGTTATAAAATCAGTCATTCCAAATAATCTAGTTTATAATATAATGCATTATAAAAATTTGTGTTATGAAGTCTTGTTTTGCAGTTATAACTGTGCATGAGTGTCTGTCATTTACAGGTTTATGTAAGCATTAGAAATACTCTATAAAGCTCTATTATTGTGTTTATAATGCAATATAAATGAGAAAGTGTTTTACTAAGTGGTTTAATTGAGTTAATAATAAGATTAAAATTTATTTATATGAATCACACAGAGTTTCCATGTTCTCCCCGTGTCCGCGTGGGTTTCCTCCGAGTTCTCCGGTTTCCTCCCACGGTCCAAAAACATGGATCAAGGTCAATTGAATTCTCCAAATTGCCCCATATAGAGTGTGTCTGTGTGAGTGAGTGTGTGCCCAGGGATAGATTGTACTGGGTGCATCTGCCCAGCGCCCGAAACGTTCTCCCCTGGATGGTCATGGAGAACCCCACCCCCCCCAAGACCCTAATAGAGGATAAAGCTGAAGATGGATGGATGGATGGATCACACAGTAGTATCCAAACGTCCTGTAGATAAACAGAACTCTACAGAAACATGATGTGAGCTGCTGTTTATTAACCTGAACACTTTAATACCATATAAAAAACGAATAAACGTTTGAGTTTATTCAGCATTTTCATTCATTCATTATCTCCCGCTTTATCCTCTATTGGGGTCGCGGTGGGGTTCCCCATGCCCATCCAGGGGAGAACGTCTCGGGCGCTGGGCAGATACACCCAGGACAGGGCGCCAATCCATCGCTGGGCACACACTCACTCACACAGACACACTCTATATGGGGCAATTTGGAGAACTCAATTGACTTGATCCATGTTTTTGGACTGTGGGAGGAAACCGGAGAACCCGGAGGAAACCCACGCGGACACGGGGAGAACATGGAAACTCCACCCAGATGGGGATTCGAACCGGGAATCCCTAGTGCTGAGAGGCGAACGTGCTGACCACTAAGCCACCGTGCCACCTTTTTTGCCACCAGCATTTTGTTTTATTTTATTATTATGTTATAGGTTTTATTTAGTACGTTTTTTCTTATGTTATTTGTAGAGTAACTAATAAACAGAAATACAAACCAACTCTATCAGAAGCTCAATTCATGGTTCAATATAGAATTAGGTAAATATAATAATAATAATAATAATAATAATAATAATAATAATAATAATAATAATAATAATAAATAAAAAAAACATTTAATAATAATAATAATAATAATAATAATAATAATAAATAAATAAAACATTTAATAATAATAATAATAATAATAATAATAATAATAATAATAATAAAGTAAGTGTAATCTCAGAGCTGAAGCTCTCACCTCTGAAGGAAGCACAGAACTCAACTTTCTTTCCTCTTCACCGCATTTTCTTTCTTTCTCCTGAACAAACAGCCACAGAATGCAGATGTCCCGGACTCTTTAGTCCCGTTCTCCTGCGTCTTTGTGTCCCGGGTTGGTTTTCCAGCCGGTTACGGAGTGAAACGCTGGGTTCGGTTCCTCTCTGCAGCTGCGACTGACCCGCTCCTCTGCGGGAGCCTCAGACAGCGCGCGCGCCCCCGCGCAGCAACGCAGACACACGCAGACACACGCAGACACACGCAAAAACAGCTACTAATTAAAGCACAGATTAATAAGTCATTTAAAAACACTGATGAATACTCCAAACACTCAAATGAGATGAAGGAGTAGTTAGATATTAAAACCACACGTGCCATGACATCATAATAATAAATATTATATTTATATTTAAACAGTACCAACCAAAACTTAGGACACGCCCTCTTCTGGCTTCATTATCTATTTCCTCCACTTATAGATGGACATGGCGGCATGGTGGCTTAGTGGTTAGCACGTTCTCCTCTCAGCACTAGGGATTCCCGGTTCGAATCCCCATCTGGGTGGAGTTTCCATGTTCTCCCCGTGTCCGCGTGGGTTTCCTCCGGGTTCTCCGGTTTCCTCCCACAGTCCAAAAACATGGATCAAGTCAATTGAGTTCTCCAAATTGCCCCATATAGAGTGTGTCTGTGTGAGTGAGTGTGTGCCCAGAGATAGATTGGTGTCCTGTCCTGGGTCTACCTGCCCAGCGCCAGAAACGTTCTCCCCTGGATGGACATGGGGAACCCCCCCGCGACCCTAATAGAGGAAAAAGCGGGAGATAATGAATGAATGAATATATTTATATTTAAACAGTACCAATCAAAACTTAGGACACGCCCTCTTCTGGCTTCATTATCTATTTCCTTCACTTATAGATGAAGAGGGTGGCACGGTGACTTAGTGGTTGGCATGTTCTCCTTTCAGCACTAGGGATTCCCGGTTCGAATCCCCATCTGGGTGGAGTTTCCATGGTCTCCCCGTGTCCACGTGGGTTTCCTCCGGGTTCTCCGGTTTCCTCCCACAGTCCAAAAACATGGATCAAGTCGATTGAGTTCTCCAAATTGCCCCCTATAGAGTGTGTATGTGTGAATGAGTGTGTGCCCAGCGATAGATTGGTGTCCTGTCCTGGGTGTATCTGCCCAGCGCCCGAAACGTTCTCCTCTGGATGGGCTTGGGGAACCCCACCACGACCTTAATAGAGGATAAAGCAGAAGATAATGAATGAATAGATGGACTTTGTAGTTCTACAATTCCAGACTGTAGTTCATCTGTGTTCTGTGTTGTTGTTAGTCCCCTGTTGGTTCTCTGTTCTCTGTTGGTCAGGAGCATCACAGAACAGGTATCATTTGGGTGGTGGATTGTTTCTTGTCAGTTCTGCAGTGACACTGATGTGGTGAGGGGGTTTTAGTGCAGCAGTGCTGCTGGAGTTTCATTTCTCCACCTCAGTGACACTGCTGGGATAGGAATAATGCACCCACCCAATAACCCCTGCTCTGTGGTGCTACTATTGGGGTTCTGACCATTAGAACAGAGTAAAGGGGACGTACACAGTATGTACTGTAGAACACAAACAGATGGACTACAGTCTGGAATTGTAGAACTACAAAGTCCATCTTTACATGAAGTGGAACTGAGAACATGGATCAATAAGTGGTGAAAAAAGGAAACTAATTGAGATTCACATTGTGTTTCAGTATGAGTTACAGTATAAATCAGAAACGAAGCCACTGGAACAAAGTAAACAGATAGAGACAGTGCACTTCTCTCAGTAATTAAATGTACTTCATATTAACAACGTCATGTTCTATAATCTTCTCAGCCTTTTGGCTTAGTGGTTAGCACGTTCGCCTCTCAGCGCTAGGGATTCAAATCCCAATCTGGGTGAAGTTTCCATGTTCTCCCCGTGTCCGTGTGGGTTTCCTCCAGGTTCTCCGGTTTCCTCCCACAGACCAAAAACATGGATCAAGTCAATCGAGTTCTCCAAATTGCCCCATATAGAGTGTGTGTGAGTGTGTGCCCAGCGATAGATTGGCACCCTGTCCTAGGTGTATCTGCCCAGCGCCAGAAACGTTCTCCCCTGGATGGGCATGGGGAACCCCACCGCGACCCTAATAGAGGATAAAGCGATAAAGAGATAATGAATGAATGAATGAATGAATGAATATATTTATATTTAAACAGTACCAACCAAAACTTAGGACACGCCCTCTTCTTGCTCCATTATCTATTTCCTCCACTTATAGATGGACATGGCGGCACGGTGGCTTAGTGGTTAGCATGTGCTATGGTATGTGCTCTCAGCACTAGCGATTCCCGGTTCGAATCCCCATCTGGGTGGAGTTTCCATGTTCTCCCCGTGTCCACGTGGGTTTCCTCCGGGTTTTCCGGTTTCCTTCCACAGTCCAAAAACATGGATCAATTCAATTGAATTCTCCAAATTGCCCCATATAGAGTGTGTCTGTGTGAGTGAGTGAGTGTGTGCCCAGCGATGGATTGGCGTCCTGTCCTGGGTCTATCTGCCCAGCGCCCGAGACGTTCTCCTCTGGATGGGCATGGGGAACCCCACACGTGACCCTAATAGAGGATAAAGCGGGAAATAATGAATGAATGAATGAATGATTTATAATTAGGATTAAAAAAAGGATTAGAAGTACATTTGTAACCTGAGAAAGATGTTTATTGATGTTCAGAGAAAAATAAAATTACAGTCAAATCTAGTGAAGCTCCAGCATGTTATATACAGTTGGAGTGCAGTGTTAGTTCCGCAGCAGATCACTTGTTTTAATAAAGAGTTAAGCACTTGGTTAAAGAACTGTATACATATTAAAAAAACTGATTTAATTAACTAACTACACCTCATGCTGTTCTAAGGTTGAAGCTGTAATCAGCAGCTATTTACACCATAAATTACTAATCACAGATACATTTTAAATACCCCCTCACCACCCCCAAAGCTACTAAATATGACAATTCTGAGGCCTCACCCACCATTATACACAGTACATTCAAAAGTTTGGATACGCCTCCTTTCTGCACCACTTCATGTAAAAATGGACTTTGTAGTTCTACAATTCCAGACTGTAGTCCATCTGTTTGTGTTGTACAGTACATACTGTGTACGTCCTCTTTACTCTGTTCTAATGCTCAGAACCCCAATAGTAGCACCACAGAGCAGGGATTATTGGGTGGGTGCATTATTCCTATCCCAGCAGTGTCACTGAGGTGGAGAAATGAAACTCCAGCAGCACTGCTGCACTAAAACCCCCTCACCACATCAGTGTCACTGCAGAACTGACAAGAAACAATCCACCACCCAAATGATACCTGTTCTGTTCTGACCAATAGAGAACAGAGAACCAACAGGGGACTAACAACACAGAACACAGATGAACTACAGTCTGAATTGTAGAACTACAAACACCATCTATATGATAAGTGGAGGAAATGGATGATGGGGCAAGAAAGGGGCATGTCTAAACTCTTGACTGGTACATTTATACCAAATCTAATCACCTCCAATTTCAAAATAATGGTTTGCGATGACATTTACACAGTGATGTTGGTGTTTTCACAGCTACTCGGTGGTTTTATCCTGATGGATCTGCTGCATTAATTATTATTATTATTATTATTATATTATTATATTAATATTTGTAAAAGTGCAGCACGTTTTTTTTTTTTTTGGACATTTACATTTGGTCATTTAGCAGATGCCTTTAACCAAATGAGAACATCACAAGTCAATAGTTATGAACAGTTATTATGTTTTACTTTTGGAGTGAAGGCCATCAGAAACCCTTGTTATTTCAGTAAGACCAAGTTTATAATGCTGGACAATAAGTTTTACAGTCATCATGATGTAAATAACCCAATCATACTTTTTCTGATAAGGCACATAAAAAAAAAAACCAAACAAGCACCCAAGGACATCAACAGGCTACAGATTCTCATGTCTGGAATGATCATCATCATAATCATTAATTTCATATCTACAGTTTCCTCTGACCCACAACAGCGTTCGATTTTTTGGAGCCGGAATTATTTAATTCTACATCAAACGTTCCAGTGATTACTAATCAGAGTTCCACCCTAATTATACTGATATAACAAATCTACACCTGTATATAATTCAATACTTTGTTTCTTTACATATTTAGGAGTTTCCAGCATCAGTGGTTCTTTTCCAGCCTGTAAGCAGAGGCGTGATGGGACCGTTGGCGTCTCCAGTTTACCTACAAGAATGGCAGAAACTAGAGCACCAGGAGGAATCCAACATATTGACCCTATACAGAAAGGACCTTCCTCTGCCCTGGAGGCTCAAACCCAGGATCTTAACTTACATTTGGTCATTTATTGGACGCTTTCATCCAAAGTGACTTACAAGGTGAGCACAGGGTTAATCACAACATCCCTGGAGCAATGAGGTTTAAGGGCCGTGCACAAGGACCCACAGTGGTAACTTCAGGGGCCTGGGATTTGAACCCCCAACCTTCAGACTTCAGATTGATAGTCCAACGCCCAAACCACTGAGCTACCGCGCCCAATGCTGTAATGTGGGAATGCTAAACACTGCGCCAGCTTGTATCGCTAAAAATAACCTTTTAATATTTCAGACAAACCCAGTCTTTACATTGTAGGCTGCTGCATGTTCTATTTTTAGAATCTAAACACTAGACTTTTTGTTCATAAACTGTGTTCTCTAATTTTGCCACTAGATGGCATATTTTAATTGTTAGAGAAACCATAACCGCTTATTCAGCAATGTTTACTTTAAAAACTTAGATTAAGATACCTTAGACCAGATTAATAATACATTTGTTTTCAATCGATGCATTTATGAATTAAACCTTGTTGTTTTTATTATATGTGTTTATAACCGTTTTATTAAAGCAATAAGGCGCTCGAGGTTGTGTATTATTGTGAATACATCACGAAAAAGAGGTGTAATGGGACTCCGCTTTGACTCAGACCTAACAACCCCCCCTCCAACCCCCGTGTGCTTTCCTCTGATTTATTCAGAATAATGTCACACTCTCGAACCTTATTGCTCTATAATCCCACTGCAACCGAGACCTTTTCTAAAAAAAACAAACAGAAGTCATATTAGCAGAACATTGCTGTCTGTCTTCAGCCATGAGGTATTTTGAATAATGAATATCAAATATGAAAATAAAAGTGGTATATTAATGATTTTAAAGCAAGAAACGGGTTACAAAACGGCTTGCCATAAACCTGAACAACGTCCAAGAATACACGCCCCTCTTCACAGTGTAGTTTAATGCAAACCGATTAATCTTGTTAAACATTTTATAAATTATTTTCACCGTTTATTCACGAGCTGCTTCTAAGAAGTGTGCTTTGCAGACTTTCATGAAACTGCACTGTGCTAATGTGAAATGCACGGCGACTCGCTTCTCACTCACTTTGTGATGGATTTTCGTTAGCCCTACATTATTTTCTGAATATCTATTCGGCAGCACAAATAGGAACGAAGCACTTCCATGTTGTTTTGGTATCAAACTCCTCAAGTGTGTTTTTTTTCATGTTCTGAGGCCTCTGTGCCTTTAGGTGAATAAAGCTCCTCTTACAGTGCAGTCCCGTCACACCAACCCTCTTGGTACGTTCCTCTTGCTGTAATGCTAGAAGAGATACGACGACGTTCTCCAGCGAGCGGCAGCTGCAGTCGGGAGTCGGCGGGAGGCAGCGCAGGGGTTTCTGCGGCATGCTCGAGATCAAGCTGTTAATACGTCAGAGAGTTGAGGATGAACAGGCGGTCCTCCTCCTTCCGGATCCACTTCAACAGTTTGGTTACAGCGGCCACGGCGAGCGCTTTTGTAGCGAGAGGAGTGAAGCAGAGGTACAGCTCGAAGCCACTGGTTGACTGGAACAGAGAGAGAGAGAGACAGACAACAGATATACAAATTAGTGCATTATTTAGACTCAAGATTTTTCACTCAGTTGCTCAGTATGCACTAGGGGTGAGCTGCAATATTCGCTGATTCGACGATTCGATTCGGAGAACCGTAGTCGACTATGAACCTCATAGTCGAATGTACCATTTTGATCACATGGGGGCGCCCATGGCTGCTGCTAAGCATTAGTTTTTACATGAAATGTCTTTGTTTTCGTTATATATATAGCCTTTTGTCAAATAAAATCATCACAATTTCTAAAAAAAAAAAAAAAAAAAAAGGAAAAAATAAAAATAAAAAAGGTTTTCTTTTTTAGAAAAACAAGTAAAATATTTAAAAAAAAAAATCTTTTTAAAAACTATGCTTATAGCGCCATCTTGTGGTGAAAATTTAACTGATTCGACTATCAGTCGACTATAGGGAAAATCTGACGAATCAGATTCGACTATGAAAATCTGTAGTTGAATACACCCCTAGTATGCACCATCAACCTGAAGGTTCAAAGGTTCTGACCCAAAGTCCACCAAAAGCTCTCAATCTAGACCCTTAACCCTCATTACTCCAAGGGTGCTGTGTGCTCTGACTCGAACCATCAAATCAGGACACTTGCAGGGACCACACGTCCTCAAGACTTTTCATCCATATATTTTATTGAGTGATGGGGCAGCAGCATCAGTAACGCAGAACATGATAGACCCGAGTGGTTCTATAGACCCAGTGGTATGAAATGTTCCATAAGACAGCAGACACTGAAATGGTCAGACATCTTACAGAGAATATATATATGAGCGGCACAGTGGCTTGGTGGTTAGCATGTTCTCCTCTCAGCACTAGGGATTCCCGGTTTCGAATCCCCATCTGGGTGGAGTTTGCATGTTCTCCCCGTGTCCACGTGGGTTTCCTCCGGGTTCTCCGGTTTCCTCCCACAGTCCAAAAACATGGATCAAGTCAATTGAGTTCTCCAAATTGCCCCATGTAGAGGGTGTCTGTGTAAGTGAGTGTGTGCCCAGCAATGGATTGGTGTACTGTCCTGGGTCTATCTGCCCAGCGCCCGAAACGTTCTCCCCTGGATGGGCATGGGGAACCCCCTAATATAGGATAAAGCGGAAGATAATGGATGGATGGAGATATATATATATTCTCCTCTCAGCACTAGGGATTCCAGGTTCAAATCCCAATCAAACCGGGAATCGGTGGAGTTTCCATGTTCTCCTCGTCTCATCAGCCTAAATGTGTGAAGGAGTGACCTCACAGGTTTGTTTGTACACTGTTCTCAGTTCAGTTGGCAGATTCCTACATTTAAACATCAGAATGTCCTGCATCTCTATTATGTCAACTTAAGAGGTGCCGCTGTGGACAACGTTCTCTCATTCACTTCATCAACTGCATGATCAACCACAAACACTACAGTCTGCCCTGCAGCAGAGGGAAGGAGGCAGATGCTCTCACCCAGGCGAGCAGGTTCTCTGTGTTAGTGCAGCGGTACATCGAGAGCAGCGGCCGCGTGGGGTGGTGCAGACGGCTGTGGAGGTTCTGGTACAACTCCATGAGTCTCTCCTGCTGTTCCTCGCTTTGATACGGCGCAGGAAGCGCTGGACTGACAAACAAAACCGGATCTCATCCAATCAGCTGCTCAGAAAAAAATTATTTAAGAAAGAGTAACCGAACCGTGAACACTTACCTGGTGTAAAGCCCTGAGCTTTTCGACTTGTAGACGAAGTGCCACAGCTCAGGGATGCCCACCTGCGAGACTGGGTAGGTGGGTGTGCGCAGGGCCTCCAGCAGGGCCTGATAGGCATTGCGCCTCTTGAGACGTTCCAGAAAGCGTTGCTTACATTCCGACAGATTAAAAAAGTCCTCTCGGTCGGTGGAGACCAGGATCAGGCAGAGATCGGTCGCCGGCTCCAGGTACGAGATGTGAGCGTGGAAGAACCCCGAGGCATCGAACTTCGGGAGGCAGACGGGCGTCCAGCCTTCGCCCTGCCTGAAGGACGACGACGAGGCGGCCAGGTTGGCGAGCAGGTGGAGGTCGGTGTGATGCAGGTGCTGCTCCTTCTTCCTGATCAGCGCCACCAGGCGGTTCCCGGCCAGCAGGACGGAGAACACCAGATTCTTGGCGCTCGCGGCTTGCAGACTGGTGCAGACGGCGTTGCGCGTGGTGCTGCAGAGCGGCAGGCTCATGGTGGCGTTGAGCATGAGTCCGGCATCCGTCTCCAGCAAGCGCAGCAGCCCGGCCGTGACCCGCTCGGAGCCGGCCAGCAGGCGGCGCAGGTCGAAGCTCTGGCGCTGTTGGAAGACGCGCTGCAGCTGCGGCAACGTGAGCAGACTCAGGATCTGGTAGTAAACGTAGTGCAGCTCGCGTCTCAACTCGGCGTCCGACTGACCGGAGCGCGACACAGAGACGAGAACCAGCGGGCTCTTGCGCATGAACACCACCCGGAACCCATCTGAGGGATGAGGGACAGAGAATAAGGGTCGATTTTTGGTCCCGCCAAGTATTATTGCTGAAGTGCCCTTGGGCCCTAATCCCAACTGCTCACTTCACTCAGTGTGTGTGTGTGTGTGTGTGTGTGGATGGGTTAAATGTGGAGGACCAATTCCTCTTTGTGTACACACAAATAGTTCACTACATTATTTTTTCCATCCATTCATTATCTTCTGCTTTTTCCTATATTAGGATCGTGGGAGGGGGTTCCCCATGCCCATCCAGGGGAGAACGTTTCGGACGCTGGGCAGATACACCCAGGACAGGACACCAATCTATCACTGGGCACACACTCACTCACACAAACACACTCTATTTGGGGCAATTTAGAGAATTCAATTGACTTGATCCATGTTTTTGGACTGTGGGAGGAAACCGGAGAACCCGGAGGAAACCCACATGGACACGGGGAGAACATGGAAACTCCACCCAGATTGGGATTCGAACCAGGAATCCCTAGTGCTGAGAGGAGAACATGCTAACCACTAAGCCACCGTGCCGCCCACTTCATTATTTTATTAACTCAAATTTTAAACCGGGTGGTACGGTGGCTTAGTGGTTAGCATGTTCTCCTCTCAGCACTAGGGATTCCCGGTTCGAATCCCCATCTGGGTGGAGTTTCCATGTTCTCCCCGTGTCTGTGTGGGTTTCCTCTGGGTTCTCCGGTTTCCACAGTCCAAACACATGGACCAAAGTTAATTGAATTCTCCAAATTGCCCCATATAGTGTGTGTCTGTGTGAGTGAGTGTGTCCTCAGCGATAGACTGGCACCCTGTCCTGGGTGTATCTGCCCAGCGCCCGAAACGTTCTCCCCTGGATGGGCATGGGGAACCCCCATGACCTTAGTATAGGATAAAGCAGAAGATAATGGATGAATGGAAATTACCCCCCCCCAAATCAGCTCAATCCCCCAAGAAAGAAGCACAGGTCCTCACCTGCATGAATGGAGCGGATGACGTTCTTCTCAGCCTCCACAAATGACACCAGAGCCATCATGACCCCCATGGTGGTGGACAGCGCCTCTTCAGAACCGTAGCGAGAGTAGATCGGCTTCCCTGCTTCGCTCAGAACGAAGATGTGCTTTCGATGAGCGCGCCACGCATCGCTGGTCACATCCTCGTCCTTCTCCTTTACAGCTGACTTAGATTCCTGCTGCTTCTTCTGCTCCTCAGCATCTACACCTCCTCCTCCTCCTCCTCCTGCTCCTCCTCCTCCTCCTTCCTCTTGCTCATCCTCCTGCACCGTCTTCTCTTCTGCGTTTTCTGACTCAGTCAGGTCAACGTCTGCCGTCAGGTCCTCGAACGACTGAGTGTGAACAAACATGGCGCGCTCCTGACCGGCACCTACAAGCACAAGACTCCAATTAATATACAACATTCATCTCATTAGATTACACTTCATTTAGTTCCATGGTCAGGCAGCATGGGGGAGGGGTTCCCATGCCCATCCCCATGCCATGCCCATCCAATAAAAATGTTTCATGGGCCAAATGTAAATAAATAACACAAAAGATTATATGGGTCTAGTTTAATTGTTATTTTGTAGTGTGATCTGCATGTATGGAATTATTTAATTAGGCTTTTAGTGAATTTTATGAATTAATTTTAAGAAAAAAACCTGGTAGGTCATTCTGAGACGCAAAGCATTTTTTGCCTGTTGGTTTTATAATCTGAACTTAAGGGATAGCTGATGTTCAACCAACAGCAGAGAAAACCACTGATGACGGTGAGACATCGCTTGCTTCAGGCACACTGCATGCCAGAACATAGAGGGTCAATCACAGGATCAGTCATGTGATCACAAGCACTCACAAACGCCTATAAACAACCCCAGTGCAAAACAAATCACTCAGTGGAGTCTTAATGATTAAGAGACGAGAACATCACTGCTGGTGGGCAACGGAAAAAATGACCTCAGCGTTTTCATAAGTTTATTCTGTTTATTCTTTCCACTTCCGTAAAGTTGAGATTAAAAATGAATTCGTAGAATGCTGTTTAATCTAATAAAAAAGACCCCCCTCCCAACTCTAAAATATATTTATATATATATAGCTGGACCGCTGTTATCCTTCATTGCAGCACACACATTCCCTGTGGTATCATGTCCACAAGCTGCATTCAACCCCCCCCCCTCCCCCAAATGGAGATTTGGACCACTGCACAAAGCCTCCTCCAGCACATCCCAAGGATTCTTAATGGGGTTCAGGTCCTCTTGATCCCTGAACCACTCTTTCACAATTTGAGCCTGATGAATCTGGACATCATCTCGAAATATGTCCGTGTCATCAGGAAAGAAACGATCTATTGATGGAAGAACCTGGTGGTTCAGTGTATTCAGGTCGTCATGCAGTGAACATTCAACAGAAGGCTATTACCCATTTGATTTATTAATTGCAGGTGGTCAGATTGTTCTGGCCTGGCAGTGTATGGGCTGTTTACACAGAAAAATCAGACCAAGATGTTAATGCACAGATCAGGAACTTTTGACTAGGGAGTAAGGTTACATCCAAACCTGCCTCTCATAAGACCTTAAACCCCTGATTGGACAGAATGCATTCTGAGTGATTTGATTTTACACATGAAGCAGCTGTGTGAGAACAAGGGGTGAAAATATAATAAACATGAACCTGTTAAATACTTCAAAATCCTAAAATGTCACAATTAAATGTGATTAATAAAGAATTAACAAAAAGTCTGCCCCACCTGGCTCTGTACCCTCCACCAATCCAGGAGTGGGACTGTCTGATCTCCCATTCTGCAGATGTTCCACTGGTGCAAGGCCTCCGTTCAGCGTGTCCCATGTCACCCCCTTGCTGTGAATGACTGCTGCCATCCTGGGCGCCAGGAGTGACACAGTGAAGAGGCAGGAGCACAAATCACTGCACAACGAAAGCAGAGCGGTTAGAGCTGATTCTCATCCAAACAGGCTTTAAAGATTAAGTATGGCTCAAACTTAACGATACAATTTTACCAAAAAGAAGTGATAGAAACTGTTGTATGGCTTAAAATGACAAAATTATAAGGGAAAGGCTTCAAAGAGGAATATCAGATGGAATATCCAGAGAGCTTCCTCAAAAAAAAAAAATAAAAAAATAAAATAAAAAAAAGTAGTCAAGTATTTATTTAGGGCGCAGTAGCTCAGTGGTTTGGGTGTTGAGCTATCAATCTGAAGGTTGGTGGTTCAAATCCCAGGTCCTCTGAAGTTACCAGTGTGGGTCCTTGAGCAAGACCCTTAACCCTCATTGCTCCAGGGATGTTGTGATTAACCCTGTGCTCACCTTGTAAGTCGCTTTGGATAAAAGCGTCCAATAAATGACCAAAAATGTAAATATAATTTATTTAGCGTTATTAATAGCATTGGTATGATATGCAAACTGCTTACTTGACATTGTGCAATTAAACTGATATGTTTGATACAAGTTGTGTTATTGTGAATTCTACTTAAAAAAAATAATACAGAATCACTAAAAAGTTGCTCTATTATCCATTTGCTCCACTTATCATATAGATGGACTTTGTAGTTCTACAATTCCAGACTGTAGTCCATCTGTGTTCTGTGTTGTTGATAGTCCCCTGTTGGTTCTCTGTTGGTCAGGAGCATCACAGAACAGGTATCATTTGGGTGGTGGATTGTTTCTTGTCAGTTCTGCAGTGACACTGATGTGGTGAGGGGGTTTTAGTGCAGCAGTGCTGCTGGAGTTTCATTTCTCCACCTCAGTGACACTGCTGGGATAGGACTAATGCACCCACCCAATAATCCCTGCTCTGTGGTGCTACTATTGGGGTTCTGACCATTAGAACAGAGTAAAGGGGACGTACACAGTATGTACTGTAGAACACAAACAGATGGAGTCCATCGTTACAGTAAGTGAAACTGAGAACCTTATGTGGAGCAAAAAGGAGAACTGGTGAAACTTTAAATTGTGTTGAATTGGTAGTATTTATGTTCTGTGTCTTAACACAGCGGGTTTTTTTAATTAATGAAAAGAATGTTAAATTTAACATTGACATCATGCAGTTTGGACCGTAATGCTGCATGGTTAAAGCAGTAGTATTTATTTAAGGGAAAAATTGCTTCAGTTTTTCCCTTAAAAAAATACAAGCACCATCCATCATCTTCCGCTTTATCCTCTATTAGGGTCGCGGTGGGGTTCCCCATGCCCATCCAGGGGAGAACGTCTCGGGCGCTGGGCAGATAGACCCAGGATAGGGCACCAATCCATCGCTGGACACACTCACTCACACAGACACACTCTATATGGGGCAATTTGGAGAAATCAGTTGACTTGATCAGTGTTTTTGGACTGTGGGAAGAAACCTGAGAACACGGAGGAAACCCACGCAGACACGGGGAGAACATGGAAACTCCACCCAGATGGGGATTCGAACCGGGAATCTCTAGTGCTGAGAGGAGAACATGCTAACCACTAAGCCACCGTGCCGCCCCTAGAAATGATCTTCGGCTTTATCCAATATTAGGGTCGCGGTGGGGTTCCCCATGCCCATCCAGGGGAGAACGTTTCGGGCGCTGAGCAGATACACCCAGGACAGGCGCCAATCCATCGCTGGGCACACACTCACTCACACATACACACTCTATATGGGGCAATTTTGGAGAACTCAATCGACTTGATCCATGTTTTTGGACTGTGGGAGGAAACCGGAGAACCCGGAGGAAACCCACGCGGACACGGGGAGAACATGGAAACTCCACCCAGGGAACATGCTAACCATTAAACCACCATGCCGCCCCCTAGAAATGATCCATCCATTATCTTCCGCTTTATCCTCTATTAGGGTCGCGGTGGGGTTCCCCATGCTGGGCAGATACCCCCAGGACAGGGCGCCAATCCATCGCTGGGCACACACTCACTCACACAGACACGCATGCACACTCTATATGGGGCAATTTGGAGAACTCAATCGACTCGATCCATGTTTTTGGACTGTGGGAGGAAACCGGAGAACCCGGAGGAAACCCACGCGGACACGGGGAGAACATGGAAACTCCACCCAGATGGGGATTCGAACCGGGAATGCCTAGAGCTGAGAGGAGAACATGCTAAACACTAAGCCACCGTGTCACCCCCTGGAAATAATAATATATTAAAATTTTAATGCGATATTTCTCATTAATATTCATTAATACTCATTAATATTAATTGATACTGATGTTAATCACTTCCTTGTTGTCTGACCGTTCTGGGTGAATAGCGTCAGTGCCTCAGGCAGCACGGCAGTCCGGTCTGAACACTTGTCCATTTCACTCACTTATTTAAATCATTTAAATCACTTTAGTTGTCTGTCCACTTCACAAATTAAAGAACTGACCAACGGAACGCGTGTGTTTTACCTTCAGCTCGCCGCTGTCCATTACCAGCTTTCCGAAGCTCGCCGCTCGTCGGCAAAACTTTCATTCCCAACCGTTTATCGGAGTCCACCTCGCTCCCGCCTCCGCTCTGATTGGAGGATTGTAATAACAGCCAATCAGCACGGGCAGAACCGGACCTCTTCGTCCAATCGCTGTTGTGCGAAGGCGGACCTTTTAACCGAATACGGGTGTATGATGAGCGAGGCGTTTTGCATCATGGGATATGTAGTTTTTTCAAACTGACTGACTCAAACTGACCGGGCTAAATATGAATATGAAAACGAATTTGAAATGAGTGAAGTTTATCATTAAAATAAATGTGTAATAAAAGCACGATTGACATTTTAATGTTCGCACAAATGACTTTTGTAGAAAAGACTTTTGTAGCGTCGTGCCGTCGACGGGATTGTTGATGACGTAGGACGTATCGCGGTTGGAGGCGGTTGGTTTGAAAGCGAACGAGCTTCAAGAAAAAGACAACTGAAGCAAAATGAAGCGAAGCTAAAGGGTTTGTTTTAAATGTCAGCGTTTTAATCAACGGACGGGGCATTTAGGTGAGTAACCCGTGCGTTGCTTGAATGTTCTGACGTAACTGAGGCGGTGTGTGTGTGTGTGTGTGTGTGTGTGTGTGTGTGTGTGTTTCATGGCGGATCGTCAGTCGTATTTAGTTGTATGTCCGACTCTGTTTAACAGAGTCGGACATACAAGGCTTATAAATAGTGTTCTAAAGCGCTATGAATGTGGTTATAATGCATTATGAATACCAGATTCATAGAAAGTGTTATTAAAACAGCTGTGTTATAATGCATTGTGTCACATGGTGTTATAAAGCCTTATTGCATATCCTTATAACACTTTGAGTGTGGTTATGAACATCTGTGTACATTAACAGAGGCTTATAAATAGTGTTCTAAAGCACTATGAATGTGGTTATAATGCATTATGAATACCAGATTCATAGAAAGTGTTATTAAAACAGCTGTGTTATAATGCATTGTGTCACATGGTGTTATAAAGCCTTGTTGCATATCCTTATAACACTTTGAGTGTGGTTATGAACATCTGTGTACATTAACAAGAGGCTTATAACTAGTGTTCTAAAGCACAATGAATGTGTTTATAATGCATTATGAATGCCAGATTCATAGAAAATGTTATTAAACCTGCCGTGTTATAATGCATTGTGTCACATGGTGTTATAAAGCCTTGTTGCATATCCTTATAACACTTTGAGTGTGGTTATGAACATCTGTGTACATTAACAAGAGGCTTATAACTAGTGTTCTAAAGCACTATGAATGTGGTTATAATGCATTATGAATACCAGACTCATAGAAAGTGTTATTAAAACAGCTGTGTTATAATGCATTGTGTCGCATGGTGTTATAAAGCCTTATTGCAAAACATATCCTTATAACACTTTGAGTGTGGTTATGAACATCTGTGTACATTAACAAGAGGCTTATAACTAGTGTTCTAAAACACTATGAATGTGGTTATAATGCATTATGAATACCAGATTCATAGAAAATGTTATTAAAACAGCCGTGTTATAATGCATTGTGTCACATGGTGTTATAAAGCCTCATTGCATATCCTTATAACACTTTGAGTGTGGTTATGAACATCTGTGTACATTAACAAGAGGCTTATAACTAGTGTTCTAAAACACTATGAATGTGGTTATAATGCATTATGAATACCAGATTCAAAGAAAATGTTATTAAAACAGCCGTGTTATAATGCATTGTGTCACATGGTGTTATAAAGCCTCATTGCATATCCTTATAACACTTTGAGTGTGGTTATGAACACCTGTGTCCATTAACAAGAGGCTTATAACTAGTGTTCTAAAGCACTATGAATGTGGTTATAATGCATTATGAATACCAGACTCATAGAAAGTGTTATTAAAACAGCCGTGTTATAATGCATTGTGTCACATGGTGTTATAAAGCCTTGTTGCATATCCTTATAACACTTTGAGTGTGGTTATGAACATCTGTGTACATTAACAAGAGGCTTATAACTAGTGTTCTAAAGCACTATGAATGTGTTTATAATGCATTATGAATGCCAGATTCATAGAAAATGTTATTAAAACAGCCGTGTTATAATGCATTGTGTCACATGGTGTTATAAAGCCTTAAGGCATATTCTTATAACACTTTGAGTGTGGTTATGAACATCTGTGTACATTAACAGAGGTTTATAACTAGTGTTCTAAAGCACTACGAATGTGGTTATAATGCATTATGAATACCAGACTCATAGAAAGTGTTATTAAAACAGCCGTGTTATAATGCATTGTGTCACATGGTGTTATAAAGCCTTATTGCATATTCTTATAACACTTTGAGTGTGGTTATGAACATCTGTGTACATTAACAGAGGCTTATAAATAGTGTTCTAAAGCACTATGAATGTGGTTATAATGCATTATGAATACCAGATTCATAGAAAATGTTATTAAAACTGCCATGTTATAATGCATTGTGTCACATGGTGTTATAAAGCCTCATTGCATATCCTTATAACACTTTGAGTGTGGTTATGAACATCTGTGTACATTAACAGAGGCTTATAAATAGTGTTCTAAAGCACTATGAATGTGGTTATAATGCATTATGAATACCAGATTCATAGAAAATGTTATTAAAACAGCCGTGTTATAATGCATTGTGTCACATGGTGTTATAAAGCCTTGTTGCATATCCTTATAACACTTTGAGTGTGGTTATGAACATCTGTGTACATTAACAAGAGGCTTATAACTAGTGTTCTAAAGCACAATGAATGTGTTTATAATGCATTATGAATGCCAGATTCATAGAAAATGTTATTAAAACAGCAACGTGTTATAATGTTTACTTTGTGGTTGTTTTCTGTTTGTCAGAGTTCATCAAGCATGCCGATCCGAGCTTACTGCACTATCTGCTCGGATTATTTCGACAATTCAAAGGACGTAGCAGCCATTTACTGTGGCCACACGTTTCATTATATATGGTGAGAGACTTTCTCAGGATTATTCCTTCAGATCATCATCATGACAATTATAGCGTGAGCAGCTTTAAAGTCTCACAAACTCGCACCGACAATCAATCTAAAAAAATATTTATGAAGTAACTAAATAAACGTGCGTGACAGTCTTCACTGTAATTCTACAGCATCAGTCAAAATTTGGCCACGCCCCTTTTCACTCCATTTATGGTCCGTGTTCTCAGTTCAACTTCCCGTAAAGATGGACTTTGTAGTTTTGTGTGAGTGTGTGTGTCCAGTGATAGATTGGTGCCCTGTCCTGGGTGTATCTGCCCAGCGCCCGAAACGTTCTCCCCTGGATGGGCATGGGGAATCCCCCCCTCATTATGAACACCACCAGCAGCATTACAAATCAAAGTACCAATGTATTTAAGCTCAATACTTAGGCCACGCCCCTTTTTGCTCCACTTATTGTCCATGTTCTCAGTTCCACTTCCTGTAAAGATGGACTTTGTAGTTCTACAATTCCAGACTGTAGTCCATCTGTTTGTGTTCTACAGTACATACTGTGTACGTCCCCTTTACTCTGTTCTAATGGTCAGAACCCCAATAGTAGCACCACAGAGCAGGGGTTATTGGGTGGGTGCATTATTCCTATCCCAGCAGTGTCACTGAGGTGGAGAAATGAAACTCCAGCAGCACTGCTGCACTAAAACCCCCTCACCACATCAGTGTCACTGCAGAACTGACAAGAAACAATCCACCACCCAAATGATGCCTGTTCTGTGATGCTCCAGACCAATAGAGAACAGAGAACCAACAGGGGGCTAACAACAACAAAGAACATAGATGGACTACAGTCAAACTACAAAGTCCATTTATATGGTGAATGGGGAAAAAAATGGACAAAAAGGGGCTATATCGGTCAATATAAAGGCCGGAGTTTCAAACCCTCATTTCTAAAGGCTGTTGTGTTTGTATTATGACTGACCCTAACCTCATGCTGGTATACTTGTAAGTCGCTTTGGATGAATGCGTACTAAAGTATTCATTCATTCATTCATTCATTATCTCCCGCTTTATCCTCTATTAGGGTCACGGTGGGGTTCCCCATGCCCATCCAGGGGAGAACGTCTCGGGCGCTGGGCAGATACACCCAGGACAGGGCGCCAATCCATCGCTGGGCACACACTCACTCACACAGGCAGACTCTATATGGGGCAATTTTTTGAGAATTCAATCCATGTTTTTGGACTGTGGGAGGAAACCGGAGAACCCGGAGGAAACCACGCAGACACGGGGAGAACATGGAAACTCCACCCAGATGGGGATTCGAACCGGGAATCCCTAGCGCTGAGAGGCGAACGTGCTAACCATTAAGCCACCGTGCCACCCCGTCCTAATGTAATCTAATCTAATCTATTTTTCTTTCAAGTCTTCTTCAGTGGTTCCAGACTGCACCCACCAAAACCTGTCCACAATGCCGGAAGCAGGTAGAGATGTCTTTCTATCGTTTCTTTAATTCAGTCTTGATGCCAGATGATAAAAGCCTGTTCTGTTGCTTAACATGTGATGTGTGATCGCTAGGTGAGTGCAAGACACATCATCAACAAGCTGTTCTTTGATATCGCACCAGAAGAAGAAGGTTCCGCTGCTGATCCTGAAAGCTTACAGGTGAGAGCTTTAATGATGAAACAGCTACTTATTGTCATTTTTAAATGTTTAAATGCTGAAATAATTAGCAGCAGTGCTGCTGCACAGAGAACAGTACACCAGTCAAAACATACAGGTGTCTGATCCACTCGTACCATCATCCACTACCCTTATAATAACAACTAGTGTCCTGATTATCAGAGACCAGAGTAAAGGACTAAAAGAGTATGTAGAGGAACCGATCGACTACAGAATTGTAGAAATACACAGTCAGGGGTGCAGTAGCTCAGTGGTCAGGGTGTTGGGCTATCAATCTGAAGGTTGTGGGTTCAAATCCCAGGTCCACTGAAGTTACCAGTGTGGGTCCTTGAGCAAGACCATTAACCCTCATTGCTCCAGGGATGTTGTGATGAACCCTGTGCTCACCTTGTAAGTCGGTTTGGATAAAAGCGTCCAATAAATGACCAAATGTATATGATGCAAATGTACAGAATGGTATTATAGAACTACAAAGTCCATCTATATGATCAGTGGAGAAACAATGAGCTGTACCTAATAAAATGGCTGGTTAGTGTATAAATATAAGATATAGACTGAGGGACTCAACCCTTTTTAAGGTGGTTTTATAACCTATTTCCACTTAATGGTCATTAACGACTCCTAAAGCTCCTTTGTTTGTACCATGATGAGCTTCTACAAACCTGCTGAAGATCTGACTTTTTGGTTTATAGAATGAGCTGGACAGGATGAAGGTGGTGTTTTGTGAAAAAGGTAAGGAGTAACATTTGTAGCTTAGTCTCATTGGCAGTGAACAATTACGAATGCGTTACGAAATACGGTGGACTTACAGAGCGAGACTGGAGGGACAAACAGAAGGCCATGGACGCTTTTAAGGACACAATCGAAAAGCAGAGGAGCGACCTGGAAAGAGTAAAGCGAGAGATCGGAGAGAAGGAAATGCTGTGTGGCACCCTGAGAGTAGGTTTGAATCTCACTGCATACACAATAAGACTGAAAGTTTCCAACCTGCAGCTATAATGCATTATAAATGCAGACAGGCATGGGCTTATAACTAGTGTTCTAAAGCACTACAAATGTGGTTATAATGCATTATCAATACCAGATTCATAGAAAGTGTTATTAAAACAGCCGTGTTATAATGCATTATGTCACATGGTGTTATAAAGCCTTATTGCATATCCTTATAACACTTTGAGTGTGGTTATGAACATCTGTGTACCTTAACAGAGGTTTATAAATAGTGTTCTAAAGCACTACGAATGTGTTTATAATGCATTGTGAATACCAGATTCACAGAAAGTGTTATTAAAACAGCCGTGTTATAATGCATTGTGTCACATGGTGTTATAAAGCCTTAAGGCATATTCTTATAACACTTTGAGTGTGGTTATGAACATCTGTGTACATTAACAGAGGCTTATAACTAGTGTTCTAAAGCACTATGAATGTGTTTATAATGCATTATGAATGCCAGATTCATAGAAAATGTTATCAAAACAGCCGTGTTATAATTCATTGTGTCACATGGTGTTATAAAGCCTTAAGACATATTCTTATAACACTTTGAGTGTGGTTATGAACATCTGTGTACCTTAACAGAGGTTTATAAATAGTGTTCTAAAGCACTACGAATGTGGTTATAAAGCATTATGAATACCAGATTCATAGAAAGCGTTATTAAAACAGCCGTGTTATAATGCATTGTATCACATGGTGTTATAAAGCCTTATTGCATATCCTTATAACACTTTGAGTGTGGTTATGAACATCTGTATACATTAACAGAGGCTTATAACTAGTGTTCTAAAGCGCTATGAATGTGTTTATAATGCATTATGAATACCAGATTCATAGAAAGCGTTATTAAAACAGCCGTGTTATAATGCATTGTATCACATGGTGTTATAAAGCCTTATTGCATATCCTTATAACACTTTGAGTGTGGTTATGAACATCTGTATACATTAACAGAGGCTTATAACTAGTGTTCTAAAGCGCTATGAATGTGTTTATAATGCATTATGAATACCAGATTCATAGAAAGTGTTATTAAAACAGCCGTGTTATAATGCATTGTGTCACATGCCGTTATAAAGCCTTAAGGCATATTGTTATAACACTTTGAGTGTGGTTATGAACATCTGTGTACATTAACAGAGGCTTATAACTAGTGTTCTAAAGCACTATGAATGTGTTTATAATGCATTATGAATACCAGATTCATAGAAAATGTTATTAAAACAGCCGTGTTATAATGCATTGTGTCACATGGTGTTATAAAGCCTTTTTGCATATTGTTATAACACTTTGAGTGTGGTTATGAACATCTGTGTACATTAACAGAGGTTTATAAATAGTGTTCTAAAGCACTATGAATGTGTTTATAATGCATTATGAATACCAGATTCATAGAAAGTGTTATTAAAACAGCTGTGTTATAATGCATTGTGTTGGTACCTGTGCAGAAGCAGATGCAGTATTTGGAGAGTCAGCAGCGGAACAGTGAGGTGGCTAAAGAAGAGGCCAAGAGACTGCGGATCAAGATGAAGACGTACGAGAGGTGGGTTTCTGCTCCCCAAACGCCTGCCGTTGCTTTAAAGTGGATCTGCTGATCTGTCGGATCTATCCTGCAGTCTGGACGTGGTGCTGCAGGGACAGCGAGCGGAGGTGGAGGCCATGGTGTCAGACATGGGGGTCAGCCAGTCAGCAGTGGAGCAGCTCTCCATCTACTGCATCTCACTTAAAAAGTACCTCCATTTAATCACTACTGCATATCCCCCTGCTGTGATCACCCTGATCTGACCTCAGGATTCCGCTCAGCCGCCGTGTGACCGTTGCTCCTGCTGTAATACAGAAACTTTCTCTTTCGTTTAGAGAGTATGATAATCTGAAGGGCAGCCTCAAAAGCTCAAATGAGATCTGCGAGAAGCTGAAACGGGAAGTGTTCTCCTCTAATAACAAGGTAAACACATCAGATCTCATTGCATCATGTGACTTCTGTCTTTTCACTCCTGAAAGTTCTCGGTTTCACACTTTTCATCATTCTGTCGTCTACATGGAACATGGACGGGTTTCCCAATCATTAAAGACCTTTGAAAATATTTAATATCCTTATCTTCTACTTAATCCTCTACTAGGGTCGGGGGGAGGAAGGGGGTGTCCATCCCCATCCAGGGGAGAACATTTTATGCACTGAGCAGATACACCCAAGAGGGCAAAGCATGCACTCTCTAACACACACACACAGACACACATTATATAGGGGCAATTTAAAGCAGCCGGGCAGCACGGTGGCTAAGTGGTTAGCATGTTCTCCTCTCAGCACTAGGGATTCCCGGTTCGAATCCCCATCTGGGTGAAGTTTCCATGTTCTCCCCGTGTCCGCGTGGGTTTCCTCCGGGTTCTCCGGTTTCCTCCCACAGTCCAAAAACATGGATCAAGTCAATTGAGTTCTCCAAATTGTCCCATATAGAGTGCGTTTGTGTGAGTGAGTGTGTGCCCAGCGATGGATTGGCGTCCTGTCCTGGGTGTATCTAGATGGGCATGGGGAACCCCCCCCCCCTCGAGACCCTAATATAGGATAAAACGGAAGATAATGAATGAATTTACAGCAGCCAATACACCTTGAAATCCATGTTTTTGGACTGTGGGAGGAAACCGGAGAACTCTGAGATCACACACGGACACAGGGGGGACATGGAAACTTCACCCAGATGGAAAATCGAACCTGGATCCCCAGCGCTGAGGTACGAATGTGATAACCAGTACCCCCTAAACCCCCCAACCCCCAAAACCCCGGTCGAGAATTAAGTGGTAGATAATTAGTTGAGGGCGGCACGGTGGCTTAGTGGTTAGCATGTTCTCCTCTCAGCGCTAGAGATTCCCAGTTCGAATCCCCATCTGGGTGGAGTTTCCATGTTCTCCCCGTGTTCGTATGGGTTTCCTCCGGGTTCTCCGGTTTCCTCCCACAGTCCAAAAACATGGATCAAGTCAATTGAGTTCTCCAAATTGCCCCATATAGAGTGTGTCGGTGTGAGTGAGTGTGTGCCCAGTGATGGATTGGCGCCCTGTCCTGGGTCTATCTGCCCGGCGCCCGAGACGTTCTCCCCTGGATGGGCATGGGGAACCCCACCGCGACCCTAATAGAGGATAAAGCAGAAGATAATGAATGAATGAATAATTAGTTGAGCCCAGTGATAGATTGGCACCCTATCCTGGGTGTATCTGCCCTGCGCTTGAAATATTCTACCCTTGATGGGCATGGGGAACCCCCCCCCCCCCCCCCACCTCACGAGAGCGACCGTAGTAGAGGATAAAGCAGAGGATGATGGATGGATGATCAGTGATAAGGATTTACTCTTCTTATAAATAAAATACTGTTGTTATATGTGTTTTTTTTTGTGTGTGTGTGTGTGTGTGTGTGTGTGCCACAGTTGCAAAAAGCCACAGTGGAGCTCACCAAAACGAGGGAGGACATGAAGGCTCTGCAGAACGACCTCACCAGCTCAGATAAAGAGATCAGCGTGAGTCTCGCTGCGTTCTCCTCTTTGCTCTGTAATCTGTCTTCTTCAGTGAGTTTGATGTCTCGTTCGCAGAGTCTGAAAAAGAAGGTGGAGATCTTACAGAAGACCCTCAGCACACCCACCCGCACCAATGAGGCCATCAGTCGACTGGTCTTTGAGAGGTTTGACTGATTCAGTGTCTGTTTCTGTAATGTTGTTATGAGACAGACATCAGTGAGGTGACGGCATCCGTGCTTGTGTTCCAGTCCCGCTCCTGTGGAGCTAAAGGCCCCTCGTTTGCACCAACCCACAGACCGACAGGAGATCGACCTCAACATGACCTTCGACATCAGCACTCCAGAGCTGATACAGAAAAAGCCTGTCGTTCCCACCAAGAAGATGCGTCTGGATCTGGCGGGGTGTGTGTCAATCTCCAAATCGGCATCTCAACAAATCCTTATTGATCCATAATCCTGTTCTGCATATATATATATATATATATATAGCGGCACGGTGGCTTAGTGGTTAGCACATTCGCCTCTCAGCACTAGGGATTCCCGGTTCGAATCTCCATCTGAGTGGAGTTTCCATGTTCTCCCCGTGTCCATGTGGGTTTCCTCCCACAGTCCAAAAACATGGATCAAGTCAATTTAGTTCTCTAAATTGCCCCATGTAGAGTGGGTTTGTTTGAGTGTGTGCCCAGCGATAGATTGGCGCCCTGTCCTGGGTGTATCTGCCCAGCGCCCAAGATGTTCTCCCCTGGATGGGCATGGGGAACCCCCCCCCGCGACCCTAATATAGGATAAAGCGGAAGATAATGAATGAATGAATATATATGTATATATATGTATATGCTTCCTGTGATTCAAACACTGGCTCAGTCTTTTGATGCGTTACAATCATTCTGTTTTTTTCAGGTCCTCATCCACAAACAGCGAAAACCCAACGGGATCTAAGGTAATTATTTATATATGTATATATCGATGCACTTTGTAGTTCTACAGTTCCATTCTGTAGTCCATCTTTTCCTCTTTACACTCTGTTAGTCTCCTTTACTCTGTTCTCTGATGATCAGGACCCCCACAGAGCAGGTATTATTAGGGTGGTGGATGATGGTACGAGTGGATCAGACAGCTGTATGTCCTGATTGATGTACTGTCCTCTGTCCAGCAGCACAACACACACTAATATACCACCACATCGGCAGTATCACTAAGAATCATCCACCAACCCTGCTCTGTGGGAGGTCCTCATCTTTGAAGAACATACTAAAGCAGACTAACAAAGTATAGTGAAACCGAAGGACTACAGAATGTAATTGTAGAACTACAATGTCCATCTGTATGATCTGAGGTGTATCTAATAAAAAGTGTGTGTGTGTGTATGTATATATATATATATATATATATATATATATATATATATATATATATATATATATATATATATATACACACACACTTTTTATTAGATACACCTTAGTCTTGCACTCACTGTGTGTTTATATACCTCTTTATCATTTCTTCTGCTTGTAGGTTCTTAACTTCTTAAAGCCGTGATGCTTCTGTGTGTATATAGTTTCAGACCTCTCGTAGCAAAGAGGAGGAGGGTTCTGCTGACCCCATGTTTAGGAACTCCCTGCTCTTCAGGAAGAAGATGTTCGGCAGCATGCTCGACCCGCACACTAAACCCGGAGTTGTAAGATTCTCTGAGACGTTGCTCTGATCTGAACATTAAATTCTGAAGAGCTGGAGTGAACTGAGCCTGTGCTTTGTTCTGTTTTGTGTTAGGTACGAACAGGCTACGATGGATTAGGAGGGAGGACCAAATTCATCCAGCCCGTATCCTTCTCACATACGCTGACAATACACATACAGTACAGTCCTCCTCTCTGCTCCACTTATTCTCCATGTTCTCAGTTCCACTTTCTGTAAAGATGGACTTTGTAGTTCTACAATTCCAGACTGTAGTTCATCTGTTTGTGTTCTACAGTACATACTGTGTACGTCCCCTTTACTCTGTTCTAATGCTCAGAACCCCAATAGTACCTCCACAGAGCAGGGATTATTGGGTGGGTGCATTATTCCTATCCCAGCAGTGTCACTGAGGTGGAGAAATGAACCTCCAGCAGCACTGCTGCACTAAAACCCCCTCACCACATCAGTGTCACTGCAGAACTGATAATAAAGGTTTCCTTGCTGTACCTTTGATGTAGTGCAGTGCTCGGTGGCCTCTTCATAAACTGCAAACGGTGAAAATACCAAATCGAAATGTGCATCTTCTCTCCTGTAGCGACCCCTAATGGAAACAAACCAGAACATTATTAAACAGTCCATCCATCCATCATCAATTTCTTAAACCTTTACTAGTATCGCAGAGGGGTTCCACATGCCCATTCAGGGAGAACGTTTCGCCCATCCATCCGTCCATTATCTTCCGCTTTATCCTCTATTAGCGTCGCAGGGGGGTTCCACATGCCCATCCAGGGGAGAACGTTTCGTGTGCTGGGCAAATACACCCAAGACTGGGTTGGCACCCTTTATCTGCCCAGTGCCCAAAATGTTCTACCCTTGATGAGGAACCCATGTCATTATACATATACATATGTAATATATATATAAAAGTCATGCATTTAGGTTCCTTAACTTTCTCAGTCTCCTCTGGCTCAGATTAGACCTCTGATGATCAAGGCGAAGAGGAAGAAGGTGTCAAGGCCAGTTCCGAATAAACTCGCCCCCAGTCTCAACACGATGGACGGATTCCTGGAGTGAGCGCTGATCCTCCAGCAGCCCTTTTCTCTGCACCAGAAAGCTTTTAGGTTAAATGAATGATTTGATTAGTTTCTGATTTGACCTCGTGTGTTATTACACCTGTTTACATGTGACTCTGGGGTTCAAGTCAATCATGATCGTCAGTCCAGCAACTGCAGGATGGAAGTTTGTACAGAGAAACAAGTAATAATGGAGAAGCAGCTGACTGGTGTCCCACCACCACCTGAGTGGATCTGGAATCCAATGCACGGCTGGTTTGGATTTTAACTCGCAGTTCGGCGTTATTTATTAGTCTGAGTTATTTGAACATGTAGAGATATTTTTGTTTGTGTATTTTGAAATTTATTTCCTGTGTATATTTTTTTCATAGCAAAAAACCTAATAAACCATTTTGTACCTATTTGGTTCAGTTCTTCGAGCCGAGTTTCAATTAATTAAGAATTTTTGCAGAAATTAATACAGCGGTATTGCACCTTTCATTTATTTTTAAATTCATAGGGTAACATTTTTAATTCATTCATTCATTATCTTCTGCGTTATCCTCTATTAGGGTCGCGGTGGGGTTCCCCATACCAATCCAGGGAAGAACGTCTCGGGCACCGGGCAGATAGACCCAGGACACGGTGCCAATCCATCGCTGGGCACACACTCACTCACACAGATACACTCTATATGGGGCAATGTCGAGAATTCAATTAACTTGATCCATGTATTTGGACTGTGGGAGGAACCCGGAGGAAACCCACGCAGACACGGGGAGAACATGGAAACTCCACCCAGATGGGGATTCGAACCGGGAATCTCTAGTGCTGAGAGGAGAACGTGCTAACCACTAAGCCACCGTGCCGCCAACATTTTTAATGAATCTAGTATTTATAATACATTATAGACACAGGCGCCACTGTGGTTTAGTGGTTAGCATGTTCTCCTCTCAGCGCTAGGGATTCCCGGTTCCAATCCCAATCTGGGTGGAGTTTCCATGTTCTCCCCGTGTCCATGTGGGTTTCCTCCATGTGGGGTTCTCCGGTTTCCTCCCACAGTCCAAAAACATGGATCATGGTCAATTAAATTCTCCAAGTCGCCCCATATAGAGTGTGTGTGTGAGTGAGTGTGTGTCCAGTGATAGATTGGTGTCCTGTCCTGGGTCTATCTGCCCAGCACCCGAAACGTTCTCCCCTGGATGGGCATGGAGAACCCCACCCTCACTACACTAGTAGAGGATAAAGTGGAAGATAATGAATGGATGGAAAATAATGAAGTGAACTATTTGTGTGAACACAAAGAGGAATTGGTCCTTCACATTTAACCCATCCACACACACACACACACACACACACACACTGAGTGAAGTGAGTGAGTAATAGACACAGCATGAATTACAGGGGTGGGAGGTAGTGGTTGGGGTGGGGGCAGTCTGACCAATTTAGCCCTCTAACTCGTGTGGTTCGAATGGTCAGAGGGTCTTTACTGAATCATTTTGACAGGACTGCACAGTCTTCCCTCCAATATCCAAAAATCCAGGTGAACCGTATGTGCATTATCGGGTGAGCACTGGTTTATAATGTATTCAACCAAAAGAACAAAACAAGTGCCTCATGGTGGCAGTCTTGTTGAAAGCCAAGTAGTTGCCACAGGGTAAAATGTATGGAATTTTGAAATGTCTGTATTATGTCTCAAGAGTTTACGTCAGTAAAATTAATAAACAGAAATAAAAATCATTTTATATATATATATATATGAATACAGTTTAATGTAAGTAATGGGAGAAGTGCGGGAGAAGCAAGATGTGTGCTTACTTACAATAGCTCAGCTCCCTCTAGTGGAGTTTACAGGTATTACAGGTTTACAGGTATACATGGCGTCACTTTTAGCTTATATGGTTTCGCTGTTCATTTTAAACTGAACATTAAACATTAAATTCGCTTTTGCTGCGGGCGGCACGGTGGCTTAGTGGTTTAGCATGTTCTCCTCTCAGCACTAGGGATTCCCGGTTCGAATCCCCATCTGGGTGGAGTTTCCATGTTCTCCCCGTGTCCACGTGGGTTTCCTCCGGGTTCTCCGGTTTCCTCCCACAGTCCAAAAACATGGATCAAGTCAATTGAGTTCTCCAAATTGCCCCATATAGAGTGTGTCTAGAGTGTGTCTGTGTATGTGTGTACCCAGTGATAGATTGGCGCCCTGTTCTGGGTGTATCTGCCCAGCGCCCGAAACGTTCTCCCCTGGATGGGCATGAGGAACCCCCCCCCCCGACCCTGATAGAGGATAAAGCAGAAGATAATGGATGAATGAATGAACGTTTGCTGCAACTAACCACGTGACTTAACCATGCACTGTAGACTTAAGGTGATTGGTTACTAAAGGTCAGTTTAAGATGCACAGCAAAACCACATGAACATAACAGTGACTACAACCTACTTGTATATTGCATCTGTCTCCACTAGAGGGCGCGGTGTTCCTGTAAGTAAACATCTTGACTTCCACACCTTCCATTACTTACATTGTATTCTAAATCTAGAAATCATTCTGCCCCTGTATTCAGTGATCTAGTACAAAGGTTCCACACTTCATTTACTTTACAGATTATATACAGGACCAGTCAAAAGTTTGGACACGCCCCCTTCTTGCTCCATTTTCTATTCCTCCACTTATCATATAGATGGACTTTGTAGTTCTACAATTCCAGACTGTAGTCCATCTGTGTTCTGTGTTGTTGTTAGTCCCTGTTGGTTCTCTGTTCTCTGTTGGTCAGGAGCATCACAGAACAGGTATCATTTGGGTGGTGGATTGTTTCTTGTCAGTTCTGCAGTGACACTGATGTGGTGAGGGGGTTTTAGTGCAGCAGTGCTGCTGGAGTTTCATTTCTCCACCTCAGTGACACTGCTGGGATAGGAATAATGCACCCACCCAATAACCCCTGCTCTGTGGTGCTACTATTGGGGTTCTGACCATTAGAACAGAGTAAAGGGACGTACACAGTATGTACTGTAGAACACAAACAGATACTGACATTGTGTCCATGTGAAAAATCTAAAGCTATCAGTTTATGATGTTTAAAATATTTAATCTGCAAGAACCAACATTGATAATTTGAGCATTAGTGCACGGAACATCAGATTCCTGGAACCGGGCCATAATAACACGACGACAGTAAATTCCGCAGATGCAAAGCTCTGAGTGAGTTTAATAGTCACCTTGCTTGTTGCCTCTAGCGGGAGAAATCATGGGGAGTTTCCACTATAACAAGTTAATGTCTTTTTCTCTCTCTTCAGTATCGGAGTGTGAACGACAGCTGAAGCAAATCCCACTTCCTGCTGGAACATCTGGCTCTGGTTGGAGTTTAGGGCTCTGTTCTGAAAAAAAAAAAAAAAAAAAAAAACATCTTGTTGGCAGAGTGCTTACGTTCAGGCCATGGAGAGAGAACAGCATGCTCATACCAAGAGCAGGAAGAGGAGGAGAGGGATGAGGGGCTTTCATTAAACTCAGGGGACCTTTCATTCAGATTGAGGTTTTATCTGTACGATAATAAAACTTGCTAAAACACTGCATTCATTTTATACTCACTGCTGAGGTTTAGGTACACTTTTAATCTTTACACCCAGCAAGAAACCACCAATTATAGGTAACATCATCACAAGTACGACCCAAAAAGGGGCTAGTATATATATATATATATTCATTCATTATCTCCCGCGTTATCCTCTATTAGGGTCGCGGTGGGGTTCCCCATGCCCATCCAGGGGAGAATGTCTCGGGCGCTGGGCAGATACACCCAGGACAGGACGCTAATCCATCGCTGGGCACACACTCACTCACACAGACAAACACTATATGGGGCAATTTTGAGAACTCAATTGAATTGATCCACGTTTTTGGACTGTGGGAGGAAACCGGAGAACCCGGAGGAAACCCACGCATACACGGGGAGAACATGGCAACTCCACCCAGATGGGGATTCGAACCGGGAATCCCTAGCGCTGAGAGGCGAACGTGCTAACCACTAAGCCACCGTACTTATATATATATATATTTACCATCAATTTTATTAGGTACAGCCCATTATTTCTCATATAGATGGACTTTGTAGTTCTGCAATTTCATTCTGTAGTCCATCAGTTCCTCTACATACTCTGTTAGTCCCCTTACTCTGTTCTCTGATGAGGAGCCCTCACAGAGCAGGTGTTATTAGGGTGGTGGATGATGGTACGAGTGGATCAGACACCTGTATGTTCTTATTGGTGTACTGTTCTCTGTCCAGCAGCACTGATGTGTCTGATCCACTCGTACCAGCACAACAAACACTAACACACCACCACCATGTCAGTGGATCACTGCAGTACTGAGAATCATCCACCACCCTAATACCTCCTCTTTGTGGGTCCTGATCATCGGAGAACATACTAAAGTGGACTAACAAAGTATGTAGAGAAACAGAATGTAATTGTAGAACTATAGTGTACATCTATATGAGGAGGTGTACAAAATAAAATGTGTGTGCGTATATATATATATATATATATATATATATATATATATATATATATATATATATATATATATATATATATATATATATATATATACACACAGTAATAGAACTGCAACATTTGCATGCTTTGCAAACACAAGTTCGTCTGTATCACTTTTGTTCATTACAGCCGTCCCCTCATTTATCTCCATCTCCTCAAGGTCATTTGTAGGCCGCTCAGACTCTTCCTGCCTCCAAATGTATTTTTAACAAGGGAGGCGAGGAAGCGTGAGCCTGGGCAGATCGGACGGAACAGGAAGGAGAACCCGCTGCATGATAATGGCAGGTTGAAGGGGTGCGAGGCTGCAGACAGAAGAGCTTGTGGCCGCTCTCCTCAGACTTGTGCATGCAGGCTTTACTGGCTTCACCGTTTCATCTCCTGTTGTAAAAACGCTCGTGCATGCTGGACGTGTGCCAGTGGCTTTTCTCCAGTCACAAGAACTGTTGTAATTATATGTTCCTCCTGACACGTATCTGTATCCTGAGGACGGACTAAGACCAGGAAGCCTCTGTAAGAACACAGAACAGTATGCATTATTAAATGTTGGAACCAGGCCTTAGTTTTTACACTGAACTTATGCATTTAATTCTTTTCATTTAGTCCACTTTTGATGCAGCAGCACATCTGTTGCTTCCTTTACTTCAGAAACCATTTTTTAAACAGCCAGTAGCTTTACAGATATTACTTATAATATCCCATCATCATTAGAAAGCTCTCATCTCATGTCATGAGATGGGTGGTGGTGATGGAGGGGGTCCCCATGCTCATCCATCCATCCATCCATCCATTATCTTCCGCTTTATCCTCTATTAGGATCGCGGTGGGTTCCCCATGCCCATCCAGGGGAGAAGGTTTCGGGCGCTGGGCAGATACACCCAGGACAGGGCGGCAATCTATCACTGGGCACACACTCACTCACACAGACACACTCTATATGGGGCAATCTGGATAACTCAATTGACTTGATCCATGTTTTTGGACTGTGGGAGGAAACCGGAGAACCCGGAGGAAACCCACGCGGACAAGGGGAGAACATGGAAACTCCACCCAGTTTTGGATTCGAACCTGAAATCCCTAGTGCTGAGAGGAGAACATGCTAACCACTAAGCCACCGTGCCATGCTCATCCAAAGAAAAATGTTTCGGGCACTGGGCAGATACACCAATGACAGGGCGCCAATCCACCAGGTTCAAACCCCTATCCAGATGGAGTTTCCATGTTCTACCTGTGTCCCCATGATTCAAAGATTCAGATTCAAGATTCAAAGCTTTGTCATGTGTTTCCCTGCTAAATAAAATAAATTACTTTGCCGTCCATTATGGATGAGTAAGAAAAAGTAATAATAATAATAATGAAGATATAAATATATAAAAAACTGAAAAACCATCACTCATAGGGTGGCATGTTGGCTTAGTGGTTAGCATGTTCTCCTCTCACCACTAGGGATTCCCGGTTCGAATCTCAATCTGGGTGGCGTTTCCACGTTCTCCCCGTGTCTGCGTGGGTTTCCTCCGGGTTCTCCGGTTTCCTCCCACAGTCCAAAAACATGAATCAAGTCAATTGAATTCTCCAAATTTCCCCATATATAGTGGGTCTGTGTGTGTGAGTGTGTGTGTGAGTGAGACACTATCTGCCCAGCGCCCAAAACATTCTCCCCTGGATGGGCATGGGCATGGGCATGGGGAACCCCCCCCCCCCCCCCACGCTACCCTAGTAGAGGATAAAGCGGAAGCTAATGGATGGTTGGACACACACACTCTATGTACATATTTGTGTGGTTATTTATATTGTGCAAAGTATTGAGCTACACTAACTGCCCAGCGCCCCAAACATTCTCCCCTGGATGGGCATGGGGAACCCCCCACCCCCCACAACCCTAGTAGAGGATAGAGCAGAAGATAATGGATGGTTGGACACACACACACTCATATTTGTGTGGTTATTTATATTGTGCAAAGTATTCAGCTACATTATATTACAACAGTCCGATGAGAAGTGTAAGAAGAGTCTTTGAGGTAGTCATCAGCTCAGCTGTTCATGAGTCTGATGGCCATGGGGGGAAAAAAAAGCGTTCTTTAATCTGCTTAATCACATGGGTTTTCCCAGTTTTCTAAGTTGTCCAGTTTCCTTCCACAGTCCAAAAACATGGATTCAAGATGAATTGGCTGCTCTAAATTGCCCTATATACAGTAGTGTGAGTGTCTGTGTAAGTGTGTGCCCTGTGATAGATATATAGATAGATTGGCACCCTGTCCTGGGTGTATCTGCCCAGTGCCCAAAATGTTCTCCACTGGATGGACATGAGATACAACAAACCAAATGATCACTGATGAATTTTAGGGGGTAAAACAGTCCATGCTGTGTCAGACCAATGGGGGCAACTTAATGGCTTTTCCCCCCTTTTGCATCTGAATGCACGATGCTTTAATTGGGTTTTCTGATCTATTTTTTTCTCTTTTCAGAAGAATAGATTTCTCAGTGTAGTGCTTTTAGAGAATGCAGACTGCAGCACAGTAATGGACTGGATACCGCATGTACATTTGTGTGAGCTTTCAGACTGAGGGGAGTCGGGGGTATCTGACCTCTCCCTACCTGCGTGTCAACACTTCATTAGTAACACGCTGAGCCAGTCTTTGTACCCGGCCATACTGTATAGAATGTGAATAATAGTCCAATACTCACCTCCATTAGCACGGCAGGCTTGCCATATCCTTATTACAGCGTACATCAAAAGCAAAAGGTGGAATGGGGTTGGGATGGTGGGGGTTGCCCTGAAAGCACATGCTTCACTATTAAACATACTTCTGTATAAATCAAAAACAACGGTCGGATCTGAAATGCACTTCTCTAATCATTTACGAGAAGCCAGTGAAGTCTGACATGACGTGACTGTATTACTCAGCACTGATCCTGGTTAAAGGCGGCACGGTGGCTTAGTGGTTAGCATGTTCTCCTCTCAGCACTAGGGATTCCCGGTCCGGATCCCCATCTGTGGAGTTTCCATGTTCTCCCCGTGTCCGTGTGGGTTTCCTCCGGGTTCTCCGGTTTCCTCCCACAGTCCAAAAACATGGATCAAGTCAATTGAGTTCTCCAAATTGCCCCATATAGAGTGTGTTTGTGTGAGTGAGTGAGTGTGTGCCCAGCGATAGGTTGGCGCCGTGTCCTGGGTGTATCTGCCCAGCGCCCGAGACGTTCTCCCCTGGATGGGCATGGGGAACCCCACCGCGACCCTAATATAGGATAAAGTGGAAGATAATCGGGCTACACACTCACTCACACAAACACACTCTGTATGGGGCAATTTGGAGAACTCAATTGACTTGATCCATGTTTTTGGACTGTGGGAGGAAACCGGAGAACCCGGAGGAAACCCACGCGGACACGGGGAGAACATGGAAACTCCACCCAGATGTGGATTCGAACCGGGAATCCCTAGTGCTGAGAGGAGAACATGCCAACCACTATACCACCGTGCCGCCCCGAATTGTGGTGTTCTCATTTGTAAGTCGCTTTGGATAAAAGCGTCTGCTAAATGACTAAATGTAAATGTAATGTAAATGTAAATGTACTTGGTGCCCTGTGAAGATAACTGGGAACCACAAACAGGTTCCTGGTCTTAGGTCTTAATGCTGACCTTTGGTTAAATCCCATGTAAATAGCAGCGCTCTTCTGTAAAGCTTTCTGGTTTCATTGGCTTTGACAGCCGAACAACAACATACCGCTGGCAAAGGATGAGACGGATGAGTCAGAGCGCGCAGGCCACTGACATTTAGGTGTTGACATTTCGATGAGCCGATCTGAGATCAGAGTTGGTGAAATCGCGCGGGATCAGGACGGTGTACTCAGCAAAGCCTTCACACACGCGAACATCCTGCCTGTCACGGCAGACGTGGAGGTAAACGGGTAAACAGGAGGAGACGGGAGGCGACAGGCCGCTATCATCAGCTAACATCTGCATGAGTGTTTTATAAACTTGTCATCTGATTCGCTGAGGCTCAGCAGAATCCCTGATGTAAAACCAGCCTGATGGAGGGATGTTTAAGTTTTATTGAATACAGTCCGGCCTGCACATGGCACATGAAGTTTAAACTGGAAATAGCTTTATGATACAGAACAGCCCGTTCGAGGTAACCACTCGTCCTTGGATCGTCAGCCTGATGGATTTATTTAGGATTTCATGACTGTTTATAACAAGAAAAAAAAAAAACAGGAAAAAAAGAAAAGAACGGAGATATTTTCTACAAATCCGGTGTTCGTAATGCATTATAAGTGCATTCACAAAGCTTAATAAAGGATTTCTAACACTTTATAACTTTTATCTTAAGCCTCTGTTGTATATAGTGTATATAGACATTATAACACTAACTGGCATAATGCATTATAATATAAACTTTGGATTCTTAACACTTTACCTAAAATTTGTAATAAAAAAGCTTATGAGCTTATAAAACTGTTATGAGCACAAGTTATTTTTGGAGGAGAAATTTGTTTAAAAGAAATGTTATAAAACTTTATGACCCTGGTCTCTAAAATATGATAATGAACGTTTAAAATACATTATAATGCATCATGTCACTTCTTGTTGTAACATCTATGTACATTAACAGAGGCTTATGAACACTTTTTAAAGAATTATGAATACTGTATTTATATAATATACTATATACCAAGTGCTACAAAAAAGGAAAGAAATGTAATTATTTAATTATTCATTACTATATATATATATATATATATATATATATATATATATATATATATATATATATATATATATATATATATATATATATATGTGTGTGAATTATTTATATATATATATATATATATGATATATATATATATATATATATGAAACTACAACAGCACAAAAAACCCCTCACCACATCAGTGTCACTGCAGAACTGACAAGAAACAATCCACCACCCAAATGATACCTGTTCTGTGATGCTCCTGACCAACAGGGAACAGAGAACCAACAGATGACTAACAACAAAGAACACAGATGGACTACAGTCTGAAATTGTAAAACTACAAAGTCCATCTATATGATAAGTGTGTTCTAAAAACAATGGAGTGAGACGGTAACATTGTTACCTGGTGCAATGATCTGCTCATCCTAAAGGTTCACATACTTTTGACACTCTCAGATATGTTTCAGATATTGGTTCATGTCTCCCAGCAAATGACCATGGCTCGTATTTTTCTCTCATTTGTTTGATTTAGTTCACTTTTAAGACTTGTTTGTATATATTTAAATCTAGACAATCTTGATGACTTTAAAACTGTTTTTCTTCACAGTGACAATTTAAGCAAATGTCTTCCGAGTGGCAGGGGGGCAACCTTCACATCAAATCAGATGACACTTCAGTGCACACACTTTTAGAAACACACCCTCCAGCAGCAGTGGTCTTTGACTGACAGCTCTATTGTCCTGTCCCCCCGAACAATTAGTTAAAGACTGTAAAGTAGCTTGTAATGCTTTTTACCTGCACGGTGACAAAGAGGAAGTCTGACTCATGAGGTCACTGGAGTCAAGTTTCTCAAAACACAGAACAGCAGCATATATTCTCTAAAGTTTAACTTCACCAGCAGAAAAATCAACCAGTCGACCAAGTTAAGCTTGACTAACCATGATTACTGGTTTATATAGCCTGACTAAGTTAATGTGAGAAATGATTGATGAATCTATTATCTTTCACTTATTCTGTTATTATGTTTTGGGGGGGGGGGGGGGGGGGGGGGGGGGGGGGGGGGGGGGGGGGGGGGGGGGGGGGGGGGGGGGGGTTGTCCTGATGCAAATACATCCAGGGCAGGGCACCAGTTCATCACTAAGCAACCACTCACTCACACACGTACACACGCTATATAGGGGCAATTTAGAGCAGCCAATTCACATTGAATTCGCATTGAATTCCCACATGGGAACTCCACCCAGATTGAGGTTCAAACCTGGATCCCTCGCACTGAGAGGTGACGGTGATAACCACTACATCACTGTGCGGCATGAAAGGGAATTGTGCAGTCCTAAAGTAATAGAACACCTGACAAAATACCACAATTTGCTGAATATCTTGTTATAAAATCTTCTCATCCTCTACTAGAAATGGGGGGGGGTGGGGGGGGGGGGGGGGGGGGGGGCATGCATGTGAAAACGCTTCAGTCACAGGGCAGATACACCCAGGACTGAGCGCTAATCCAATCTTGGGCATACACTCACTCACAGACACACACACTATATGGGGGCAAATTACATAGGGGCAATTTAGAGCAGCCACATTACCTTGAATCTATGTATTAATACTCTAAGAGTAAATGCCTGACAAAACAGCATTTGTGCATTTAGATGTGGATGTGAAATGACTTGCATGAAATACTTTTTCAGTCTGAAAGGGCTGAACAGATCACACTGTCGGTCTCAGTCTCGCTCTTTCTCTCTGAAACTCTGACCCCGATTTGTTTTAGCCACGAGCGTGTACATGTGTCTCCACAGCGCTCTGCTGCCTCCAGGAAATAAGGATCGCAGGCGATTCGATGTGTCAGAGTTTCAGTCGGTCTGTCTGAACTTGTCTTAAACCACTTTCTCCACCTCTGTTTTCTTCCCCGATTCCAGCACCAGCAATTTAGCTTTTATAGAAAAGCTGATTATTTTTAAAAAATGCTTTGATCCATGATTTTATGCTTGGTTTCATGCATAGTGAATATAATTAATGCCAGTAGTTTAATGACAGTTCTCTTTCTCTCTGGCACGCCATCGGCATCTCAAATATTTTGTTGACATGGAAGCAATATTTAAAATATATTTCGGTTGTTACTTAATGTAATAAAATGAATTAAATACATAATAAAAAGATTAAAGATTGTTTGTGTGTATTATATGTGTATGTGTATATTATGTGTGTGTGTGTGTGTGTTTGTGTGTGTTTGAGTGTATTATATGTGTATGTGTATATTATATGTGTGTGTGTGTGTGTGTGTGTGTGTGTGTGTGTGTGTTTGTGTGTGTTTGAGTGTATTATATGTGTATGTGTGTTTTATATGTGTGTATGTGTGTATTATATGTGTGTGTGTGTGTGTGTTTGTGTGTGTTTGAGTGTATTATATGTGTATGTGTATATTATATGTGTGTGTGTGTGTGTGTGTGTGTGTGTGTGTGTGTGTGTGTGTTTGAGTGTATTATATGTGTGTGTGTATTATATGTGTATGTGTGTTTTATATGTGTGTATTATATGTCTGTGTATTATATATGTTTGTGTGTATTATATGTGTATGTGTGTATTATATGTGTGTGTGTATTATATGTGTATGTGTGTTTTATATGTGTGTATTATATGTCTGTGTATTATATGTTTGTGTGTATTACATGTGTGTACAGTATTATGTGTATGTGTGTATTCTTTGTGTGTGTGAACTACATGTGTTTGTGTGTATTATATATGTGTGTATTATATGTGTATGTGTGTGTGTGTGTGCATTATATGTGTATGTGTATATTATATATGTATGTGTGTATTATATGTGTGTGTGTATGTGTGTATTTTAGTGTATTATATGTGTATGTGTGTATTATATGTGTGTGTGAGTGTGTTTGTGTGTATTATATGTGTATGTGTGTATTATATGTGTGTGTGTGTGTTTGTGTGTATTTGAGTGTATTATATGTGTATGTGTGTGTTATATGTGTGTGTGAGTGTGTTTGTGTGTATTATATGTGTATGTGTGTATTATATGTGTGTGTGTGTGTGTGTGTTTGTGTGTATTTGAGTGTATTACATGTGTATGTGTGTATTATATGTGTGTATATATTATGTGTGTGTTTGTGTGTATTATATGTGTTTGTGTGTGTTTGAGTGTATTACATGTGTATGTGTGTATTATATGTGTATGTGTGTATTATGTGTGTGTGTGTATATTATGTGTGTATATTGGTGGTTGTGCTTTTCTTGGACTCTTTTCTTAGTTACAGTTAGAGGAGGGAGTTCAGGGTTAGAACAGCGAAGTTGATAACAAACTTCCTGTCCACCTGGTCTGAAGAGGAACGTGTGCAGCCAAAGAACTAACTTCTAAACACTGCACTGTGTGTGTGTGTACCTACGTGTGTGTGCGTGTGTGTGTGTGTGTGTGTGTGTGTGTGCTTAAGTGTGTATATAAATGAGCAGACATCAGACACCCATCTCACGCCGGATATGAAGTTTAAGTGTATATTCAAGAGGGTTCCGTACCATAAACTAAAAGCAGAGAGGGGTCTGGATCATTTTCTTTTTATACAGTACTCAGCCACCCCCCCTACACACACACACACACACACACACACACACACACACACACACACACACACACACACACACACACACACACACACACACACACACACACTGACGAAACTCATTTCAATTGCTCAGCTTTATAAATTTGTTCACATTAGTATTTTGGGTGGCAAAGTGAGGAAAAGTAATTACTGAGTAAGAGGAGAACGATAGAGGGGTGCAGGTGGGATGAAGCCAAGAATGTGAAGTAAACAGAGAACCTTAGAACACTTGGCCAGAAAAAAAAGATAATGTAGTCTGTAAAACCTGGGGGGGAGAAATAAGGAGTGAACTGCTGATGAAACGGAGGGTCAGATACAGTTTCAGCTTAAAAGTAAATGTTTCAGTATCATATAAAGAACCATTCAAAAGTTTGGCCACGCCTCCTTTTTGCTCCACTCATTGTTGATGTTCTCAGTTCCACTTCCTGTAAAGATGGACTTTGTAGTTCTACAATTCCAGACTGTAGTCCATCTGTTTGTGTTCTACAGTACATACTGTGTACGTCCCCTTTACTCTGTTCTAATGGTCAGAACCCCAATAGTAGCACCACAGAGCAGGGATTATTGGGTGGGTGCATTATTCCTATCCCAGCAGTGTCACTGAGGTGGAGAAATGAACCTCCAGCAGCACTGCTGCACTAAAACCCCCTCACCACATCAGTGTCACTGCAGAACTGACAAGAAACAATCCACCACCCAAATGATACCTGTTCTGGAATTGTATTGTTACAGTCTGGAATTGTAGAACTACAAAGTCCATCTATATGATAAGTGGAGGAAAAAGATAATAGGGGACGTGTCCAAACTTTTGACTCTACTCTACTCTATGTTACTTTACAATCAATTTGGGAGACGAAGTATCAATCAAGTCACAATAACTTTTAGTAATGTGCTAAAGATAAGATTTTAAAGTGGTCCCACCAAGTCATATGGCTGAAGTGTTCTCTTCATATGGCATGTGTTCTCACTTCACTCAATGTGTGTATTTGTGTGCTTCAAAGCACAAATGGGTTAAATGTGGAGAACACATTCCTCTGTGTGTAAGTACAGTAGGAAAAATAGATCACTTTATCACTTATTATTTTAGCTGATCGGCACGGTGGCTTAGTGGTTAGCATGTTCTCCTCTCAGCACTAGGGATTCCTGGTTCGAATCCCAATCTGGGTGGAGTTTCCATGTTCTCCCCGTGTCCGCGTGGGTTTCCTCCGGGTTCTCCGGTTTCCTCCCACAGTCCAAAAACATGGATCAAGTCATATTGAGTTCTCCAAATTTCCCCATATAGAGTGTGTCTGTGTGAGTGAGTGTGTGCCCAGCAATAGATTGGCACCCTGTCCTGGGTGTATCTGCCCAGCGCCCGAAACCTTCCCCCCTGGATGGCCATGGGGAACCCCCCCCGCGACCCTAAAATAGGATAAAGCAGAAGATAATGAATTAATGAATGAATGAATTTTAGCTGATCATCATTTTCACCATAAACAGCCACCACATGGCCACCGGACGTCCCCCTGATCTCCTCCTGTTGGATGTAATGCCATTTTCCCTTCAAAACATCAAAAGCCTGACAATTAAGGCTGAGGAGATAAGTGCGTCAGAGCCGTTACATTACACATTAGCATTAACAATGAGTCCCCCGTGATGGGTCATGAGAGGAGAAAGTGTGTGTCTGTGTGGGTGGGTGGGTGGGTGTCGCCGTGTATGAAAGCTCATGACGCTGGCCACAGCTTTGATGTCCACAGAGAGACAAAGCTGAATCAGTGAGCACATGCTGGATCTGAGAGCGCAGACATGAGTGCTGAGTCAGAAATCTGAGCATGTGTGTTTCATGTGCTTCTCACTTGGGCAGACCTGAGGGTGTGACCCCGGTCTGTGGCCTCTGACCCCTGAACTGGTGGCAGCCTCTGGGCCTGATGTCGGACTGGCATTAATTACAGGCTGTGAGAACTCAGCGGGAGACCGAACTGCAGGGGAGACAGAGAGACAAGCCTTCCTTTGCTTTTAAGTGAATTTATGGGATTGGTAGCACCTCGCGCAACAAACTGGCACCAACGAAACCTAAGACAGGATAAAATAAAAATGCACTTAAGCAGAATGACGGAAACTAAAGTCTCACATGACCGCAGAGATGACTCTCATTCTAAATTATGATATTTGGGGTTTAACATCGGTCTATGTCCTAAATTTACATGTCTTATTATTCCAGTGATGAGTTTTATTCTAATAAATTAAACGAAAATGCATCATATATTGTATCAGTCAAAAGTTTGGACACGCATCCTGTTCATAGTTCCATCCATCCATCCATTATCTTCCACTTTATCCTCTACTAGGGTAGTGGGGGTTCCCAATGCCCATCCAGGGGAGAACGTTTCGGGCGCTGGGCAGATACACCCAGGACAGGACACCAATCTATAACATGGCACACACTCATTCACACACACACACACTCTATATGGGGCAATTTGGAGAATGCAATTGACCTTGATCCATGTTTTTGGACTGTGGGAGGAAACAGGAGAACCCGGAGGAAACCCATGCGGACATGGGGAGAACATGGAAACTCCACCCAGATTGGGATTCGAACTGCTGATAGGAGAACGTGCTAACCACTAAGCCATCATGCCGCCATGTTCTCAGTTCTACTTCATGTAAAGATGGACTTTGTAGTTCTATAATTCCAGACTGTAGTTCATCTGTTTGTGTTCTACAGTACATACTGTGTACGTCCCCTTTACTCTGTTCTAATGGTCAGAACCCCAATAGTACCACCACAGAACAGGCATTATTTGGTTGGTCCATTACACCAGCTGTGACCCCTCACCACATCAGTGTCACTGCAGAACTGACAATAAACAATCCACCACCCAAATGATACCTGTTCTGTGATGCTCCTGACCAACAGAGAACAGAGAACCAACAGGGGACTAACAACAACAAAGAACACAGATGGACAACAGTCTGTAATTGTAAAACTACAAAGTCCATTTATATGATAAGTCGAGGAAATGGAGATGGTGTGTCCAAACTTTCCAGTTAGCCAGTATTTAGATTTTGTGTAATTATAAAAACTGGCTTCACATCCTTTGAGGATGATGGTTTCATTTGTTGCTAGAGGTTGTTTAATGGTTTTGAATGATTGTATGTTTCAGTGATTTTTGTATTAAAGGCTGGAGGTTCTAATCTCACATCCAACAAAGGTTGCCAATGTGGGCACTGGGGAAGGGCCCTTAACACTTATTGCCCTTGAGGTTCTGTATCATGGCTGACCATGTGCTCAGACCCCAGCCATCAGAGATACCTGTAATATAATCTGAACTATTAACCGTGACTTTAATAAATATAACCCAATAATTTTGAGGGTTGGCTACATTTTATTGGAAATGTAGGGTAATGTACATGACAGTTCCCACTAAATGAAATCCCTACTCCAGCAATAGACTTCTTTAATCTGCAGGTGATGAATCAGGATCCTTAATGAGATCTCCATGGCGATACTCGAGTCTGTAGTGCAGATTATCACTCGGTGGTGTGCAGGATTAAACCGTCAGACACAGCTGCAATACAGCTTCAGTCGGGTTTGAGTAATGTCTGATACCAGCATTATAAAGTCGTCTCGGTTTGTGGTATGCTGCGTATAAAGTTCTTAAAACGAGACTTTTACAGTTAATAACACCGTTCACAGCACTCATTCTCTGTCTTTCAGCGATTAAGCTTCACAGTGTAATTAATCATATACGACTTGCCTTTTTTACGCATTCTACAAATTACAATTCGAGTCCCCTTACATAACCTGACCTGATTATTGCTGTTTGTTCTGGGAGAAAGCGCCGCAGGTAGCGTTGTGATGTATCGAGCCATATGGAGCTCTGCTGCTGCTGTATTTAGTTTCATGGGACGCCGGGTCTTTGTGGGAGTGCTGGGATTGAGTTGTACCTGAGCCTCTCCGCAGATGGAGAAGAAACAATATGAACATCTGTTCTGCATGACTGCTCCTGAAACCAACACTTCACAGCCAAAAGAATGAGGACGCCCTATCTATAAGAGATTGTTGGATATCCTCACTCCTTCTATAACAGCTCTACCTGGCTGTAGCTCTACCTGTGTTCTATGAAGTTTTTTTGTTTGTTTTTGTTCAGAACAGAGGTTAAAGACTATATGCAAGTGTGTCTACAGGTATAGAGAACATTGTTGGAGCCAATCAGTATTGTGACCTCATGTAATTGTGGGGACTGCAAGCTGATCCCACAATGCAATGTATCCTGTTTTAAATTAAAATCATGTTGTATGATTAAAGTTATGATTGGGCAACACCATCTCATTATCTTCCACTTAATCCTCTACTAGTGTCGCCGGGAAGGGGGGGGGGTAGGGGGGGGTCCTCATGCCCATCAAGGGGAGATCATTTTAGGCACTGGGCAGATACACCCAAGACATGGTGCCAATCCATTGTTTGGCACACATTTACCAGCACTACCAGTACTAGGGTCATGGGGGGGTTCTCCATGCCCATCCAGGGGAGCACTACCAGTACTAGGGTCGTGGGGGGGGTTCCCCATGCCCATCCAGGGGAGAACGTTTCAGGCAATGGGCAGATACACCCAGGACAGGGTGCCAATCCATTGTTGTGCAAACATTTACCCACACACACACACGCACCCTCGACCTCACACTATTAGATGGGGAAATTTAGAGCATCCATTTTACCTTAAATCCACGTTTTTGGACCAAAAGTATGAAGAGGCCCTATCTATAAGAGCTTGTTGGATATTTTGTTCAGGACATAAAAATTTGGCTTAAAAATGATGTTCCAATTCATTCTCAAGAAGCCTAAAGTACCAAACTACTGAACACCAAACTGCTACCTATTCTGCTTTTAAAGAGACAGTACCACTGTTTAAATATGATTAGCAGGACCCTAAACACATAGATATGATACACACACATATACACACACTGGTGAGGTGAGCACATGTGCCCGGAGCAGTGGGCAGTCCTGTACACGGTGCCAGGGAGTGATTTGGGGTTAGGTGCCTTGCCCGAGGACACTTCAGCCGTAGTACTTGGTGGGACTGGGAATCGAACCAAGAAGGCAGGTTCCTCAACCACAAACCTACCACTGGCACATCAATATATTTCATATAATGTAAATCTGCCTTTAATAACCAATAATTCCTTATATACACCGTAACCATGTGACATGTTTAAACTTTAAGACTAAATGATGTACATGTGACCAGCTTGGAGTCTCCACAAATACATACGTTCCCCACATGTAAGTGTGTAAACAGGTTTTGGTTTCCTGGTACGTACACACACACACACACACACACACACACAGCAGACTGCAGCGAGGTTAGCAGTAGCCCTTCTTGCTCGAATGGCGCCTGGAATAAAGTTACCACAGTGATGACCCTCAGGTCAGAGGAAGTGTGTCAGTCCGAGGACCCCCATACTGAGTCTGAGCTTCAGTGCTTTGTGTGTGTGTGTGTGTGTGTGTGTGTGTGTGTGTGTGTGTGTGTGTGTGTGTGTGTGTGTGTGTATAAAAAATGGGAACAGGGAGATAAGGGAACTTAAAGTCAGGCCCATGTGAAATGAAAGTCAAGCCTGTAGTCGAACTTGACATAGTTCAGCTGTATCCTGCTTTTCTCTTTGTAGTGTCTCACACTGAAAGATCAGTTTAAAGTCAGGGGGGGTCTGTGGGGGTCTGTGGGGGTCTGGGGGGGGTCTGTGGGGGTCTAACTCGATGTTGCCGGATTTATCGCTCTCATTGTATTTACTCCATTTGCTTGTGTATCAGCGTCTGCATGCTGCAGAGTGAAATCCGTACAACTCAGAAGTCTCCTTCACTTCCTTCTGTTAAACATCACTCCTGCTTCGTGTCGTAAAACAGTGCAGCACACGTTATTACAGATGTGCCACTAAACCACGGAACAGCAGCATCGCATCCCTCTGCAGCCTGCATCAAATAAACCAGAGTTTATGACGAGGTTTAAGCAGGAAATTAAGCAGAGCCCAGTCATGTTCCATTCACTGAAGTCTAAAGGATGGGAACGGCAGCGAGCGAGGCAGTAGTGAAGATCCAGATGGGAAAGGTGAAGTTCAAACCCTCTCTTTGTCCTCCCCCGGCTGATTGAGGCTGAGCGATTAGACACTAAACTCAGATAACATGCCGTATCTGTTTTCAATATCAGTGCTTTCAATGGAGACAGGAAATGTCCCGGCATCCTGAAGAATCCCTGAACATCCCATGTGCTTCAAACCAAGCCTCCCACCAGGGCTTTATACGAAATAATATTATTTAATTCAGATCTGCGTCCAGAGCTTTACACTGTGCACAGTTCAGCATAGTAATGAAAACAACTTTAAATGTGTGTTTGTGTGTGTGTGTGTGTGTGTCTACAGGTATAGAGAACATTGTGGGAGTCAAACAGTATTGTGACCTCTTGTAATTGTGAGGACTGCAAGCTGATCCCACAATGCAATATATTGTGTCTTAAATCAAAATCATGTTGTATGGTTAAAGTTATGATTTGGCAACGCCATCTCATTATCATCCAATTAATCCTCTACTAGGGTCGTGGGGGGGTTCCCCATGCCCATCCAGGGGAGAATGTTTCAGGCACTGGGCAGATACACCCAGGACAGGGTGCCAATCCATTGTTAGGCACACATTTACCCGCACACAAACGCACACTCACACTCACACTACTAGATAGGGGCAATTTGGAGCATCCATTTTACCTTAAATCCATGTTTTTGGACTGTGGGAGTAAACCAGAGAACTCACACAGACATGGGAGGAACATGGAAACTCGGCTCAGTGGTTGGGGCATAGTTGGATTTAATGTTAGGGTGGTAGTATATATGGTTAAGGTTTGGCTTAACAAAAGGAATGGAAGTCTATGTAACAAACCTGTGTGTCCTGCATAACGCATGAGGCCGTCGAGATCAGGACACAGAGTACTGGCTTTCTCTCATGTGAACTGTGGATGATATATTAATACACATGATTTCAGATTAAGTGTTTAGCTAACGCACATATGGAACATGAAGTTCAACTGTCGCATGCCTTTGGAGATGCAGTGTTGATGTATAGAGGGGTGCGAGGAACACAGGGGTGCTATAGAAAACAATCAGCGTGAGAGAACCAGATGCTGAAGGTAATCCTTATTGCTCCGTGGGGACCCGACCCAGAGGTTAACCGTTCACAGAGGGAGGAGTGAGGTATCACATGAAGAGGACAGAGAGAAGTCAAAGAAAAAGCCGAAGAAATAAAGACATACATGTTGAAGAAATATCATGTGGTGTAGTAGTCAGCACATCCGCCTCTCAGCGCTGAGGATCCAGGGTCGAATCTCGATCTGGGTTTGGTCCATGTTCTCCCTGTGTCTGCGTGGGTTTCCTCCGGGTCCTCCCAAAGTCCAAAAACATGCATTGAAGCTGAATTGAGGAGTGTGATGATGATGACACTCAATGATGGTTAAAGTCTTTCATTTTCACGCAGCTTATATATATATTATATATATTATATATATATAAATAAAATAACAGAAATAAGGACATACATGTTGAAAAGGAAGAAATAGCTTGTGGTGTAGTGGTCAGCACATCTGCCTCTCAGCGCTGAGCATCCCGGTTCGAATCCTGATTTGTGTGGCGTTTCCATGTTCTCTCTGTGTCTGCGTGGGTTTCCTCCGGGTCCTTCGGTTACCTCCCACAGTCCAAAAACATAGATTCAAGCTGAAATTCCTGCTCTAAATTGCCCCTGGCGGCACGGTGGCTTAGTGGTCAGCATGTTCGCCTCTCAGCACTAGGGATTCCCGGTTCGAATCCCCATCTGGGTGGAGTTTCCATGTTCTCCCCGTGTCTGCGTGGGTTTCCTCCGGGTTCTCCGGTTTCCTCCCACAGTCCAAAAACATGGATCAAGTCAATTGAATTCTCCAAATTGCCCCATATAGAGTGTGTCTGTGTGAGTGAGTGTGTGCCCAGCGATGGATTGGCACCCTGTCCTAGGTGTATCTGCCCAGCGCCTGAGATGTTCTCCCCTGGATGGGCATGGGGAACCCCCCCGCGACCCTAATAGAGGATAAAGCGGGAGATAATGAATAATGAATGAATAAATTGCCCCTATATAGTGTGATTGATTGGTTCCCAGTCTCGGGTGTATCTGCCCAGCATACTGAATACCAGCATACTGCCCAGCATACTGTTTTCGTTTTGGAGGGGCAATTGTGACTCTTGAAGAAGCACTTTTGTGCACATTATTTGTGCAAAATTTTAATTCAGGACCCTGCTGAACAAAAAGACGATAAGACCAGAGTAAACTGATTGGAGGAAACACTTAGAGGTTGATTAGTTTCTCTGCATTAACGTCGGGAGGTTTGAACTTCACACTTTCCTGGTTTTGCTTCGTCTTTCTCTTTCTTTTTATGTTCGGTTCTTTTTCATTCTGGGTGAATGCACTTCTCCTGCACACATCCCATATCCTGTTACGCACCCTCTGATCCTTCACCCTGATTTTCTCTTGTAAACATGATTTCGACTGCCCTCACACTTCGGTCCTGGAGTTCCTTTGTTCCTCTGTAATTCCTGAACAGGTGCAAATAACTGCGGGCAGGTGGGAGAGGTGTGCAGAAGTAGGGAACTGAGAACGGGGACTTTTGGGGGGGCTGTGCAGATACACACAGGACAGAGTGGTGCCTATTACTGGGCACAGACTAACGCACTCACACACACATACACACACACACACACACACACTACACAGAGGCAATTTAGAGCCTTAAATAACCTTAAATAACTGTTTTTGGACTGCTGGGAAGAAACCAGAGAACCCGAAAAGCTACCTGGACACGGGGAGAACATGGAAACCACACCCAGATCAGGATTTGAACCTGGATCCCCAGCGCTGAGAGGGGAATTAAGCCACTGTGCCACCCTCCTCTCAGAAAGATAGGTTCTAATAAGTTCTAATTAATTTCCATGGTTGTTTTTGTGTAAAAGTTTGTGTGTGAAGAAAACGTGTAAAAAAAAAAAAAAAAAAAAAAAGCGCACCACAAGGACCCAGGCTTTTTTAGCAGATTTCTATGTTCTCTCCTAATTCCACATCAAGTGAACCCTACAAAGGTTCAAACAGAACAAAGCTGTTCTAAGTTACACCCAGACCACGGCGGTCAAATGAAATATAGCTGTATATTTCAACAATCACACACACACACACACACACACACACACACACACACACAATACAAAGGCTGAAATTTGTGCCTACAAACTTTTAGCAAACTGTGTGAGACACGGCTGGAACAGCCAGCCACTGGAATCCTATATTTGTCCACACAGAGCCCTCAAAGACAACCAGATGCATTCTGGGAGTTCAAAGAATCCAAAACAAAGTCTGGGTTCCATCATCTCAAGCCACTGCCACACCGCACACAGCACTGCCACACCGGGGAATCAGTCGAAATAAATAAAACGCACAGTAAACATGACGTCCTGACTGTGTGCAGAAGAGAACACAGAGCGCTGCTCAGCAGACGTCACGTTCTACGTGTTCTTAGTTAACTTATGTTGAGTGTAAAGATGTGCCATCAGATATTTTGCCAATAAATTGAGGCATCCCTCAAGGCTACGCATTGGGTCATTTGGGGTTTAATTTCATTAATTCATATAGCACTTTTTACGATATTACATGGTCACAAAGCCATCTTACAGTGTTCTGAACCTGAACCCCAAAGAGCAAGGCGACAGTGGCAAGAAAAATACGTTTTAATTTGGTTTTAGGGGCGCCACGGTGGCTTAGTGGTTAGCACGTTCGTCTCTCAGCACTAGGGATTCCTGGTTTGAATCCCCATCTGGGTGGAGTTTCCATGTTCTCCCCGTGTCCGCGTGGGTTTCCTCCGGGTTCTCCAGTTTCCTCCCACAGTCCAAAAGCATGGATCAAGTTAATTGAGTTCTCTAAATTGCCCCATATTAAGTGTGTCTGTGTGAGTGAGTGTGTGCCCAGCGATAGATTGGCACCCTGTCCTGGGTGTGCCCAGCGCCCGAAACGTTCTCCCCTGGATGGGCATGGGGAACCCCCCCGCGACCCTAATAGAGGATAAAGCGGGTGATAATGAATTAATGAATTTGGTTTTAAAAGAAGAAACCTTGTGAGGACCGAGGCTCAGTGGGCTTATCCTTCTTGAGCGGCCGGGCAGCATGAATAGTGCCGGACAGCCGTGTACAAATTGTGTTGTGATCAGGTATCTATTTTTAAAAAATTGGTAAAACTCTACCAGTTCAGTGAGGCCGTCCTGCGGGACTGCACCAGTCCAACAGAAATCTACGCAATTAATTTAATTTACCACGGTGTGGTAGCTCAGTGATTCATGTGATGGGCTATCAAAGTGAAGGATGGAGGTTTAATCCTGAAGTCCGCCACTAAGTAAGGCCCTTAACCCTCATTGCAGGGGTCAGCAGGTGCGATGTCCAATGCATGGACCATGACTGCTTTTCTTACAGCATAAAACTATTTATGTAGAGTCTAAAAGTAGTGTCAATTATCAATGTGAATTATCCAAAATGCTGGAAAGCAATACTATTCCAAATAAATATTTTAAAAGCCACTGAGCAGAGTGGTCTCAATGATATAATGAAAAGAAAAAAAAAAAAAAAAAACAACAAAAAAAAAAAAAAATATGGGGGGTACTGCTTAACTGAATTACTTCTGCTGGTACAATCGCTCAGTGGTATGGGCTGAAGGTTATCCATCCATTACCTTCTGCTTTATCCTATATTAGGGTCGTGGGAGGGAGGGTTCCCCATGCCCATCCAGGGGAGAACGGTCTCGGGCGCTGGGCAGATAAACCCAGGACAGGGCGCCAATCTTTCACTGGGAGCACTCTATATGGGGAAATTTGGAGAATTCAATTGTCCTTGATCCATGTTTTTAGACTGTGGAAGGAAACCAGAGGACCCGGAGGAAACCCACGCGGACAGGGGAGAACATGGAAACTCCACCCAGATTGGGATTTGAACTGGGAATCCATAGCACTGAGAGTCAAATGTGCTAACCACTAAGCCACGGTGCCACCCCAATCTGAAGGTTTGCGGTTCAAATCCCAGATCCACTGAAGTTACCCATGTGGGTCCTTCAGCAAGAACCTTAACCCTCATTGCTTCAGGGATGTTAATTAACCCTGTGCTCACCTTGTAAGTTGCTTTGGATAAAAGTGTCTGCTTAATGACCAAATGTAATATAAATGTACTACCCACAAGACAGACGCTCTGGGCCCGTGTGCTCACTTCACTCAGTGTGTGTGTGTGTGTGTGTGTTGCAGAGATGGGTTAAATGTGAAGGACAGATTTCTTGTGTAAGTACAGTAGGCAAAATAAATCACTTTATATTTTTTATAAACAGGTCATACAAATAGTGATGTCACTACAACACCCTATAGTGATGGTTGCCGTTATAAGGAATCCTCATCCTATTGTACATCACCATGTTCTTTTTTTTAATCTTTTTGTATCTCTTTTACATATCTTTTATGTTTTTGTTCTATTTTTTACTTTTCTTACATTCTACTCCATGCTATTGTTATTTTTACTTGCTGTTTATTTGTACTTTTCTTGTGTTTGTATGTATGTCTTTGCTGTTAAGCGCTTTGAGTTTTTAGGAAAGGCGCTATACAAATAAAATTATTATTATTATTATTATTATTATTATTATTATTATTATAAGATCATTGAGACTATAGTGGATGAAAAAGATGGAGATAATCCTCACACCAGGACACATTCCTTCATGTCTGTGCTGTTAAAGTGTGTGTGCAGGTTTTGTTTAGACAGTTTATACCTGCCACAAATCCACTCCTGCCACTGAGTGTGCGCTCGAACAACACTGTAGGGATAGTGTGTTTAGACTAATGTATACACTGTGCCTGATCTGTTAAAGCAAACCAACTAATACAGATGCTCACCATTGGGTTCACACAGTGACACAATCCAGAGCTAAGTCAACTAGGTTCATCTCTCAGACATGGGATTATTTGACACACAACGCAGCAGTGGTGCAATTTAACCCACAGAATGCTGCAATATCTCAGTCCTGTGCATTCAGCATGGAGTGTTAAAGGCCTTGTTTAGACTAACCTGCTGTTCCCTTTAAGAACCAGGTGCACTCTGACTTTTGAAAATAGCGGGTTGTTATTTTGGCAGTATTGTGTCGAACAGTGATTCTGAACTGGTGGGTGGACACGTTCTGGGTGGGTTACTGTCAGCTTGTAAAAAATATTATTTGTAAAAATTTTAAACAATCTGATTTGTACTCGTCCTTTGTCTTGTTAAAAAAAAGAGACAGAGAGAGAGAGGCAAGTGTCAGACGCATGCAGCATTCTGGTTGCCATGGTAACAACCATTCGTTTGCCTGTTTCCCTTCTTTTTAAATTTGTGAGGTTTGGATGTTCATCAAGATGGTGAAATGCAAATCTACCTCATATTTGAGTGTTTGAAATGTGGATTTTCATTTATTGAGTTTCTCAGTTTCCTTAAAATGTATGATCCAGAAATATTCCTGAACACACCTTACAGACGACCACGCCCATACAAGTTGATATATTTACAACCAGCATTGCTGTTTAAACAATGCAGGTGGAAGGCATGGAAATATACAGTTGGCGGAGTGTAAGATAGCATTGAGCATCGCAACGCACCTTGCACAGGGTGTAGCTTAAGGCTTAGTATATCCATCCATCCATCCATCCATTATCTTCCGCTTTATCCTCTACTAGGGCCGCGTGGGAGTTTCTCATGCCAACCCAGGGGAGAACGTTTTGGGTGCTGGGCAGATACACCCAGGACAGAGCGCCAAGCTATCACTGGGCACACACTCACTCACACAAACACACTCAATTTGGAGTATTCAATTGACCTTGATCCAAGTTTTTGGACTGTGGGAGGAAACCGGAGAACCCAGAGGAAACCCAAGCGGAGAACTCCACCCAGATTGGGATTCGAACCTGGAATCCCTAGAGCTGAGAGGAGAACATGCTAACCACTAGGCCACCGTGCCGCCAGCTTAGTATATAATAATGCAAAATTCCAGTAATGCCTTAGTTTGTAATATTCATTCATTCATTATCTTCCGCTTTATCCTATATTAGGGTTGTGGGGGGGGGTTCCCCATGCCCATCCAGGGGAGAATGTTTCGGGCGCTGGGCAGATACACCCAAGACAGGACGCCAAGCTATCGCTGGGCACACACTCACTCACACAGACACACTCTATATGGGACAATTTGGAGAACTCAATTGACCTTGATCCATGTTTTTGGACTGTGTGAGGAAATCAAAGAACCCGGAGGAAACCCACGCGGACACGGGGAGAACATGCTAACTCCACCCAGATTGGGATTCGAACCTGGAATCCCTAGCGCTGAGAGGAGAAAATGCTTACCACTAGGCCACCGTGCCGCCAGCTTAGTATATAGTAATGCAAAATTCCAGTAAAATGCCTGAGTTTATAATAGTAATGCAAAATTCCATGTTGCAAGACAATGGCCTGAACCGAGGTAATAACGTTACAGTTTTTGGCAGTTTTTGTTTTGTACGACTTCATTTGCAGCTGATTAATAAACTGATACGGATTTGTTGAAGTAAAACAACTAACAGCATATAATAACCAGACGCTGATGTATTGCTCTTTGTAAGCGTTTATGAAAGACGAAGCACAGCTCGGGTCACGTCTGGGAAACAGGAAATCGGGGGTTTGAGTAGACAGACTGTGGTGCGGTTGGACCTGGACCCATGCAGATAAGCACATGCACAAAGATGACGCTGCTCGATTGTGAGAGAGTGTGACTGCGCTGGTACTGACGAGCGGAGACTGGCGTGCTTTCATGAAGTCAACCTCAGCATGACGCTGGGACCAACCAGACGCACAATGCTCTCCTCTTAGTAGCAGGAAGCGGGGGTCTCAGGAGGTCAGCACATGACCCTGGGGTGGCGCAAAAGAGATGTCATTGCACTAAAGCTATGTTAGAAACAAATAGAGATGGAGATGAGATGCACACAGGGCTGTAATGTTCCCGCTTGAATATTGGACAAGAGAGAGAAAGACATGGAGCTGCACAAAGAGAAACAGAGAGAGAGAGAGAGAGAGAGAGAGAGAGAGAGAGAGAGAGAACGAGAGAGAGAGAAGCAGGATGAATAGACGAGTGTGAGAATGATGACAATCAATGATGGTTAGAGTCTTTCATTTCAATGTAGCTTTTTTCTCAGTGCTGGAGATGTAAAAAATAATAAATATATACATATACATATATATATATATATATAGATATATATATATATATAATATATATATATATATATATATATTTATTTATTTATTATTATTTTTACATCTCCAGCACTGAGAAAAAAGCTTTTCATTTTTTTTTTAAATATAAATATCGTAAAAATTACATTTATATGTATACATCATTTCACTAACAATTTCTAGGAATCCAGTATTTATAATGCATTTATAAATTCATAGTGCTTAATAATATTTGCCATAAGCCTTTGTTAATGTTAATGTTAATAATCACAGTAATAAAGTGTTATAACAATATGAGATATTGCACAACGTGTTATAATGCATTGTAATAAATAATTTGGATGCTAGGAATTTTTAAACATTCTTCCCTAATACAAGAAGATTATACTTTCCATAAAGTCTGATAAGTGCATTCATGATCTATTATAATTCGTTATGTACTAATATCAATGCTTCATAGGGGTAATTAATGACAACACTTTATCTAATACCTGTAAAGAGCTTATAAGCTTTCTTAAGCACTTACAAAGTTCTTTTCAGAGAAGGCAAATGTTTTTCCATAAATCCTTCTGGCACGTTCTTTACACTTTATGAGTGTGGTTGTACACCTCTATGTACATAACAGAGGCTTATGTCAAATGTTATAAGGCATTATGAATACTTTTTTAAAGCTTCATAAATGTTTTTATAATGCATTATGAATAACAGATTCCTAGAAAGTGTTGTAATGCTTTCTAAACTCTGTTGCTCGTCCTGTCAGTGTTCGGTTGTTCTGTCTGTCACAGACACACACATTATATAGGGGTCATTTAAACCAGCAAATTCACCTTGAAGCCATGTTTTTGGACTGTGGCAGGAAACCGGAGAACCCAGAGGAAACCCACTCGGACACGGGGAGAACATGGAAACTCCGCTCAGATCAATAATCGAACCTTATTATTCAAATCTTCAGCTTAATTCTCTACTGGGGTCATGGGGGGGGTCACCATGTCCATCCAGGGAGAAAGTTTCATGCACCACTGGGCAGATACACCCAGGACAAAGCGCCAATCTACTGCTGGGCACACACTCACTCACACAGACAGAGTATATAGGGGAAATTAAGACGGGGTAATTTACAGCAGCCAATTCACCTTGAATCCATGTTTTTGGATTGTGGGAGAAAACCGGGGAACCCAGAGAACCCGGATCCCCTGTGAGGTGGACATGCTTACCATTACACCACCATGATGCCCCATTTGTAAGTCACTTTAATTTAAAACATTAACTAAATGACAATGTATATGGATGTCTGATTCTTATGCAGCGCAGAGAATAAAAATCCTGATAACGGTCACATCAGTGTCTTGTGATATTCACCGTGTAGGAATGAAGGTGGTTACATGTCCCATGATCAGAAGTTTGGAATGGAATATCCAACGTGTTCATATAAGAGTGTGTTATTTGGTATATAATGATGTAGGGCTTTAACAGATGCAAGCAGTTAGCAGCAGGGAGACACGGGGCAGTTAAAGGACAGTGATCAAATGAAAGAGAGTAGAAGGACGCAAGAGACGGATGAGGACAGATAGAGATGATGAGAGAGGTCTTGTGAAGGGTCATGAGGTTCTTCAGTGAGCGCATGACCACAGCGTGGATAATGTTTTCCATTAAAGGAACAAGGCTTCGTTTTTATCACTCTCTCACAAACACCAAGTTCTAGTCTCGCCTACACTCACACTACTAAACACGTTCTATAACTGTATGTTATATACTGTACAGTGCAGACATTTGGCCACACCTCCTTTTTGCTCCACTTATTGTCCATGTTCTCAGTTCCACGTCCTGTAAAGATGGACTTTGTAGTTCCAGACTGTAGTTCATCTGTTTGTGTTCTACAGTACATACTGTGTACGTCCCCTTTACTCTGTTCTAATGGTCAGAACCATTATGGTCTAATTGCTCCACTTATAGTACATGTTCTCAGTTCTACGTCCTGTAAAGATGGACTTTGTAGTTCCAGACTGTAGTTCATCTGTTTGTGTTCTACAGTACATACTGTGTACGTCCCCTTTACTCTGTTCTAATGGTCAGAACCATTATGGTCTAATTGCTCCACTTATAGTACATGTTCTCAGTTCTACGTCCTGTAAAGATGGACTTTGTAGTTCCAGACTGTAGTTCATCTGTTTGTGTTCTACAGTACATACTGTGTACGTCCCCTTTACTCTGTTCTAATGGTCAGAACCATTATGGTCTAATTGCTCCACTTATAGTACATGTTCTCAGTTCTACGTCCTGTAAAGATGGACTTTGTAGTTCCAGACTGTAGTTCATCTGTTTGTGTTCTACAGTACATACTGTGTACGTCCCCTTTACTCTGTTCTAATGGTCAGAACCCCAATAGCACCCCCACAGAGCAGGGATTATTGGGTGGGTGCATTATTCCTATCCCAGCAGTGTCACTGAGGTGGAGAAATGAAACCTCAGCAGCACTGCTGCATTAAAACCCCCTCACCACATCAGTGTCACTATATACAGGGCTGCCTACCACTCGAAACATGTGCTGGCTTCACCCAGTGTGTGTACATGCAGGGGCGTCGTTAGACCTGGGCTTTCGGGGCTATAGCCAGGGATGTTTTTGTCAGTAGCCCCGGATCAAATAAGAGCAGCTTTCTCTGGCCGCCTCTCCTCCAGCTGCTGGACCGAACGATTGAATCACCGTCAGCTGTTTGTGCTTCCAGGGAGACAGATTTTTTCACCAGTATCGGGAGTAAAGTTACCGTAATATCTGTATGTTGGCTGTAAATAGCAGGTTCTCAGCTTTCAAAAAAACGTCAGAATTTTTTCTATGGTGCAAGCTGTCGCAAAGTTACGGTATTTCAAAGCAAAACCAAATTAAAACTCTCATCTGCGACGGACTCGTAAAACGGATTCGTTCTTTTTGCCGCAGCTCAGGTTCATTTATTCAAACATTTTCAGCCAAAACCGTCATTTATTAAAACTGAATGTGCTCTCCACTGCTGACAGACACATTTCATTCATTCATTCATTCATTCATTATCTTCCGCTTTATCCTCTATTAGGGTCGCGGTGGGGTTCCCCATGCCCATCCAGGGGAGAACGTCTCAGGCGCTGGGCAGATAGACCCAGGACAGGGCGCTAATCCATCGCTGGGCACACACTCACTCACACAAACACACTCTATATGGGGCAATTGGGAGAACTCAATTGACTTGATCCATGTTTTTGGACTGTGGGAGGAGACCAGAGAACCTGGAGGAAACCCATGCGGACATGGGGAGAACATGGAAACTCCACCCAGATGGGGATTCGAACCGGGAATCCCTAGAGCTGAGAGGCGACCGTGCTAACCACTAAGCCACCCGACACATTTCATATGTAATTTAATTTTATCCAACCTTAGTGGTTAGCATGTTCTCCTCTCAGCACTAGGGATTCCCGGTTCAAATCCCCATTCGGGTGGGGTTTCCATGTTCTCCCCGTGTCTGTGAGGGATTCCTCCGGGTTCTCCGGTTTCCTCCCACAGTCCAAAAACATGGATCAAGTCAATTGAATTCTCCAAATTGCCCCATATAGAGAGTGTGTGTGTGTGTGTGTGTGTGAGTAAGTGTGTGCCCAGCGATGGATTGGCGCCCTGTCCTGGGTGTATCTGCCCAGCGCCCGAAACATTCTCCCCTGGATGGGCATGGGGAACCCCACCGCGACCCTAATAAGAGAATGAATAAATAAAGTCGGCAGTGGGAGATAATGATGGTTTTGGCTGAAAATTTTTATATGAATGAATGAATGAATGAATAACTGAATAAATGAATAAGTAAAAGACATCAATAAATACACTCATGAAAGGGCACTTCATCTCCATGAAAGGGATCTGGGCTAAAGCCCCTGATGTTTAAAAAGCCTAAAAATGCCCCTGTGTACATGTGTGTGTTTCACTGAACGAATGGGTTAAATGTGTGTGTACAGTAGGCAAAATAGATCCCTTTACTTTATTTTAGGAAGAGGGTGTCCAAACCTATGACTGGTAGTGTATCTCTGGCCAATCGTGAGGTGCTCTGGGTAATAATTTGCTATTTGGTCAGGATTAAGTAAGGGACAGATGGGGATGCAATAAGGTAACTTTCATTCTCCACAGGCTTTTATTAGTTTAAACACCTGTAAACACATCTGCAAAGTGAGTCGGTGCCACTAATGGAGTCAAACATTAAGCTCTACACACAGACATCAGCACAAATCAGGCGCTTTTAGAAAACCGGCCAAGCCAATGATTCTATCCCACCTCCTTCTGCTCTCTCTCACTCTCAGAAATGTTATAGCTCTAGCAACTGGCCAACATTAGGATTTTAGAAATGTAAATATTCAAACAGAAATGCAATTAGGAGGAAATATATGCCATAAAATACGCAAACAGGTCAGTGTTGATGCAGTTGGGTGGTTATTAAAAACAGGATGCTGAACTTAAAAGAGAAGTTTTATACAAATCAGATTCCATGATGCTGAGAACCTGGAACATTTTTAGTTTCGTGATTACATGACTTTGAAGATGGCAAAACTATTTAACCACATTCTTTAGAAATTCTAAAGGCGTGTTAAACGACCAATCAAATGAAACAATGGCTACATCAAAGACCACCCATAAGTCTAATTAAAAACACTTGGTTAAAGCAGATATGCTCATAACTAATGAGGTCCTTGACGCTACAGTCCAAGTCAAATCTCATATTTTAACAATGGAGTTCAGGTTAAGTCTTATATCTCAGCACTAGATGGGAGAATACTTTTTTTTTTTTGTTAAGATAAGGTTTTGGCAGTATTTTGGGTTCATAAGTCCATGCCAAGGTTATCATGGAATTCGGTTCGTAGTCTAAAATTTTTTGAAAATGTACTTCATCATCATTTTTTTTTTATTAATTAGTTGTTGGTTCACAATTAATATTTACTGGTTCACTTATGTTATTCTTAGAAGAAGTTATGTCAATTTATTATATGTATATTTTTTTGGCACGGTGGCTTAGTGGTTAGCACGTTCTCCACTCAGCGCTAGGGATTCCCGGTTCGAATCCCAATCTGGGAATCTGGATTTTCCATGTTCTCCCCGTGTCCGCGTGGGTTTCCCGGTTTCCTCCCACAGTCCAAAAACATAGATCAAGGTCAATTGAATTCTCCAAATTGCCCCATATAGAGTGTGTTTCTGTGTGTTTGTCTGTGTGAGTGTGTGTGTGCCCAGTGATAGATGGCGCCCTGTCCTGGGTGTATCTGCCCAGCGCCTGAGACTTTCCCCCCTGGATGGGTATGGGAAACCCCCCTGCGACCCTAATAAAGGATAAAGCGGAAGATAATGGATGGATGGTATATTTTTTGGCTCTGGACTTCAGGAAGAAACTGGTGATCTTAGATCAATCCAATGCAGCTACACAACAACCCAATAAACCCAGGATTTGCTGTAATGCAGTAGTGTTAACTGCACCAACGTAACCTCTCACCTTATATTTTTCTCAAACGAGTGTCAATGAACACCTGGAAAGCACCAACAGACCCCCATTACTAACTGCTTACACTGAACGGATTTATAATGCAGCATAAAATAATATGGATTCCCAGCAAACCCAACAAGCTAACAAGCTAACAAGATTCGCAAAACTAATCCCAGCTGAGCCGTGCAAGTGGGATGAGTAACATGTTTTGATCCAAAATGTAAACTTAACTGACTTGAATTTCGAGTGTGACACCCTGCTCATGCAGATCTGAAATCCCAGCGGTTAGATTAACGGCGGTTGGCTGAACTGGTTTAGTGGAACACGATGGCTTGAAAAGTCTAAGAAAAACAATTACAAGAATTGGCCGTTGCTTTAACTCATTACAAATCATTACTCATCATCGTCTGATAATTGTTGGCATAGAACCTTTTTTCTTTAAACATACTAACCCCTTCTCGACCCGGGCTTTGTGATGACGTTTCCTGCAAACAGTGTAAACGTTAATTTATGTGTAATTGGTGGCATCTTGGTGGGATTTTCTTTTTTTTTTTGAGAAGAAAAGAACAAAAAAAAAAAAAAAAACACTTCAACATCACCTGAATGAATCAGCTATCATTATATGAGCAATAATTGATTGCTGTGCA
>JAFMOC010000061.1:1415000-1442500 GCA_019802505.1 Corydoras sp. C115
AGGTTCATAAATCACAGAGCTGTTAATAGGCCTGACGTGAAGCGGAGTGCAGTTATACCTCTATATATATAGACCAATCATAGAGATCAATCTCTAGTTTTGAAGAGCTTGGTTTACTAAACAGTGAGGTTTAAATAAATTAATAGTATAATTTAAGAAGTAAATACAGCAATGGACTGGCATCCAAATCAATCTCACCAAGATGGGGATGTAAACTCTCCCAACGACCCTACTATAGGAAATGAGAATTTAGGAAAATATGCACATTTATCTTTAATAGTCTGTAGAAAAGCTGCTGTTTGTTGCTGCAGTTATCACATTAGAAAAGGGAATTAAAGGTCTAAATATGAACTGAGTTCACCAGGCACACCCATGTTGGGAAATTCCCTGAGTCCACAAGCAAGCAGCATAAAACGTTAGAGCAGACATGTGTTACAGTGAGAATCTCTCTATTAAAACATTCATAACACAATGTGATAAACAGTAGAGCTTAGTAAAAGCTTCATAATACACAACCGAATGTTGTACATCACTAGAATGCACTGTTGCAACGTGATTGGTAACACTTTCTATACATCTGGTGTTCGTCATGTATTATAAAGTATTCATAATGCAGCATAACAGTTGTCATAAGCCTCTATATATGTATATAGATGTATATGTATATAGATCTTCCACTGTTAAGCCACTCTGCTGAATTTTCCACTAGTTTTTGCTGATACTTTTACACCTTTGCAGGTCACCAATTACAGGTGTTGATTATCAGTTTGTGCTTGTTAATTTTCTCTCTGCTCCTGGAGATAAAATGCATTATTACTGACTGAAGAAATAACACAAACATGTGTTTTTGAAAATGGACAGAGGTTTACTCAGTTTACTAAGTCTAGTAAAATAAATAAGACTCTGAAGGCCAAAGACAGTGTGGAGGAGAGAGCTTAGTCAACAAGATAGAGCGATAAGGAGGAGCCAAGCCCTGCAGAGATTTAAACCCCAAAAGCAGGATCTTGTACTGGGTCCAAATTGAAACTGGGTTTTAGTGCAAGCTGTTAAGTGTAAGAGTTATATGCTATCAGTATCTGGTGTGTGTGTGTGTGTGTGTGTGTGTGTGTGTGTGTGTGTGTGTGTGTGTGTGTGTGTGTGTGTGTGTGTATATATATATATAAAAGTAGTCTGGCTCTGGATTCTCTTTAGGTTACAAGCAGAAATTACATTGGTGCAGTACAGAACGGTTCTGCATTCAGCACAAGGAAACAATTATCATCCACAGAACCCACATACATGCTGAAGGGCATGTAGCATCATTAGAAAGTCAGACGGAGAGAGAGACAGGAGAAGATTTTAGGACACTACTCTGTGTCTGTAGGTTCTTTATGACTCCCTTTACTTTAAAACAGCTGGAGGTCCTCTGGAACCCATTACAGAAGAACAAGGAGGAGACTTTAAATGTGATATTTTAACCGGATCATAATAGTTTTTATATTAAAACATCTCATACTGTATTGTTGCGATGACAAACATTCAATTTTAATTAGAGCTCTAAATGCTGACTCTTGTTCTAAGTTCTTAACATGAGGTCATCTTCATTACCAGCTAATAAACTTGGAGACTGATGGCCTAGATCATAAATAAGGCTGTTTTTATGAAAGGCGGCTGCATGTAGCGTGTCGTTAGTGGCGTCAGGAAATGGGTCTTGGTGTTAACCTTTGACTCATGAGGTGACCGAGAGCTCCGGACTACTGGGACAGACACTGTAGACTGTGTGCATCTCAATTAATGTGTGTGATATGACAGAGGTAAGGGTACTACATAATATTATTCACTCTGCTAACATCTCATCTCATCAGCTTCCACTTAATCCTTTACTAGGGTCTCAGGTGGAAGGAAATTGGAAAAGCTGGAGAAAACCCACACTGACATGAGGAGAACATGGAAACTCCACCCAGATCGGGATTCGAACCTGATCCACAGTGTTGAAAGGCTGGCGTGCCACCAGCTCCACTAACATGTTTCGATCGAATGTGATCGAATCCCAATCTGGGTGGAGTTTCCATGTTCTCCCCGTGTCTGTGTGGGTTTTACATGGGTTCTCCGGTTTGCTTCCACAGTCCAAAAACATGGATTCAAGTTAAACTGCCTGCTCTAAATTGCCCCATATATAGTGTGTGTGTTTGTGAAAGTAAGGGCGTATCAGTGCCGTGTCCTGGGTGCATGTGTCCAGAACGCTCTCCCCTGGATGGGCATAGGGATCCCCTCCCCTGGTCACTAATAATATTATAGGAGTAAGCAGAAGATAATAAGACGAGCTTTTCATTTCAAATAGATCTTTATGAATTAATTTACAGTCCAACAGAGTGGTGCGTAATGTTTTATAATATATTCATGATGATGTAGCCTGGGGGCGGCACGGTGGCTTAGTGGTTAGCACGTTCGCCTCTCAGCGCTAGGGATTCCCGGTTCGAATCCCCATCTGGGTGGAGTTTCCATGTTCTCCCCGTGTCCGCGTGGGTTTCCTCCGGGTTCTCCGGTTTCCTCCCACAGTCCAAAAACATGGATCAAGTTAATTGAGTTCTCTAAATTGCCCCATATAGAGTGTGTTTTGAGTGTGTACTCAGCGATGATTGGCGCCCTGTCCTGGGTGTATCTGCCCAGCGCCCGAGAATGGATGGGCATGGGGAACCCCACCGCGACCCTAATAGAGGATAAAGCGGGAGATAATGAATGAATGAATGAATGATGTAGCCTGTTGGACAGATTCCCTCAGGGTCCAAGTCTCTAAACCCCAGAAAAAGATCAGCTTTCTGTCCTGATGTGGATTAAAAAAGAAGATAATTCCTACCATGCATTAAACTGAAGAACGTGCTGGCGAGGGCTCATTGTTGTCTCGGCACCGAAATGTCACACACCGGGTTCGTGATGAGGAGACAGAATTTCTCAGATGCTGGAACTACTTTAACCACATGTTGAACAGCTGATGTCACATGCTGGCGAGCTCTCATTCCTCTCATCACTGTTGGAACTCTAACCACACCACACGCCACACGCCGCCTCTCGTCTCTTTTTTAAATACCTGCACACAGAATATTAGTGAAACCTCCAGCAGCTGCTTTATTCATTCATTCATTCATTCATTCATTATCTCCCGCTTTATCCTCTATTAGGGTCGCGGTGGGGTTCCCCATGCCCATCCAGGGGAGAACGTCTTGGCCGCTGGGCAGATACACCCAGGACAGGCCGCCAATCTATCGCTGGGCAGCAGCTGCTTTAATGACTTGTAATACCATCCACCCCTCCAACATACATCCATCCATCAAGACTGTTGTCAATAAAAAGTGCAAAAGACACCATCTGTAATGGCACAGTTGATCTGCATATATGTAAGTATAGTAAAATTTGGACACGCCCCCTTCTTGCTCCATCATCTATTTCCTCCACTTATCATATAGATGGACTTTGTAGTTTTACAATTCCAGACTGTAGTCCATCTGTGTTCTGTGTTGTTGTTAGTTCCCTGTTGGTTCTCTGTTGGTCAGGAGCATCACAGAACAGGTATCAGCATTCTTGTCAGTTCTGCAGTGACACTGATGTGGTGAGGGGGTTTCATTTCTCCACCTCAGTGACACTGCTGGGATAGGAATAATGCACCAACCCAATAATCCCTGCTCTGTGGTGCTACTACTGCAGTCCTGACCATTAGAACAGAGTAAAGGGGATGTATAGAGTACGTTCTACAGTACATACTCTGTACGTCCCTGTTTACTCTGTTGTAATGTTCTTAACTGTCCCCTATTGCACAGTATGGTTCTCATGTCTGTCATTCGACAAGAAGAGTGAAAAATTCTACCACAAAACTGCAAACTCTATAAAGATGATTTAATTGAGTGTTAAACATCATGTCGCAGCATAATTCCAATGTTATGTTTTATAAAATTAAACGGATCATTTAAGTTAATATAGCGGCACGGTGGCTTAGTGGTTAGCATGTTCTCCTCTCAGTGCTATGGATTCCCGGTTCGAATCTCCATCTGGGTGGAGTTTCCATGTTCTCCCCGTATCCGCTTGGGTTTCCTCCGGGTTCTCCGCTTTCCTCCCACAGTCCAAAAACATGGATCAAGTCAGTTGAGTTCTTCAAATTGCCCCATAAAGAGTGTGTTTGTGTGAGTGTGCCTAGCGATAGATTGGCGCCCTGTCCTGGGTGTATCTGCCCAGCGCCTAATATAGGATAAAGCGGAAGATAAAGGATGGATGGATTTAAGTTAATATAAATTGGACAAATCTAAAAGAAATCTCGGCGGCACGGTGGCTTAGTGGTTAGCACGTTCGCCTCTCAGCACTAGGGATTCCCGGTTCGAATCCCCATCTGGGTGGAGTTCCCATGTTCTCCCCGTGTCTGCGTGGGTTTCCTCCGGGTTCTCCGCTTTCCTCCCACAGTCCAAAAACATGGATCAAGTCAATTGAATTCTCCAAATTGCCCCATATAGAGTGTGTCTGTGTGAGTGAGTGTGTGCCCAGCGATAGATTGGCGCCCTGTCCTGGGTGTATCTGCCCAGCGCCCGAGACGTTCTCCCCTGGATGGGCATGGGGAACCCCACCGCATATCTAATAGAGGATAAAGCTGGAGATAATGAATGAATGAATGAATAAAAGAAATCTTCTGTCTTTTCTCAGATGAGCTGGCGAAAGCAAACATCAGCTCTGCAGGGTTTACACAGGACAGGAGGGACCAGCGGCACCTGCACTGACTCAGGAGAATGCAGCTCGTTTGTCTTTTGCTCGTTCTAAACACAGTCTGGTCTGGAGTCACTCAGTGTGCCTCAGTGGCGTTCCCTAATTTAGAACCGTGCATTATGCAAACACATGCCTTCTTGGTTCTGAACACACTAAATATAACGGAGTGGAAGAGCTAATGTGGAAAATCTTTAAGGGGGAATACTGAGTGAGTGGAACCGCACAGAATTTAAACAGATTCATCCGAACTGAACAGTTCCACACGTCAGTGCTCAGATTTCAAAAGTTCTAGCAAAACTCGTGTGAACTGACAAGTGTGAGAACATTGAAAGCACGTGCGTGGAGAACTTAAAGAGATTATCACAAGGACAGTAATGTGTGTTTAGTACGACATTAATATTTATACATGTTCCATAACAATACAGCATATAATATGTGAAGATCATTAGAACCGATGAACTTACGATGAACTTACACAGTTACTCATCCATCCATTATCATCCGCTTTTATCCTAAACTAGGGTCGCGGGGGGGTTCCCCATGCCCATCCAGGGAAGAACGTTTCGGGCGCTGGGCAGATACACCCAGGACAGGGCGCCAATCTATCGCTGGGCACACACTCACACAGACACACTCTATATGGGGCAATTTGGAGAACTCAATTGACTTGATCCATGGTTTTAGACTGTGGGAGGAAACCGGAGAACCCAGAGGAAACCCACACGGACACGGGGAGAACATGGAAACTCCACCCAGATAGGGATTCGAACCGGGAATCCCTAGCGCTGAGAGGCGAATGTGCTAAACACTAAGCCACCGTGCCGCCCTCTTACACGGTTACTCCAGATGATTTTCAGTGCAGGAAGCAAAGGAGGAACTATTTTTACTTCTGCTGAAAAAAAATAAAGAAAAGAAAAAGAAAAAGCAGAAATAAAATAAATATAATACAGGTTTGCAGTGGGAGGGGGTTGTGTGGGGGGTTCCCCATGCCCCTCCATGGGAGAAGACTTTGGGCACTGGATAGATACACCGAGGACAGGGTGCCAATCCAACACTGGGCACACTCACTTACACTGCACTTTTCCTGCAGCCTATCCCAGCACTGCCCAGCATGCGGTAAATGGCTGAGAACCAGCCTGAACAGGTCACTGGTCTTTTTTCAGAGCAGACATTTAGACAAACACATCCAGTCACATGTTCACAAGTGATTTATTATCTCCAATTAACCTGCTATCATATTTTGGGACTGGGGGAGGAAAGCCGAGCTCCTGCTGGAAACCCACGCAGACACAAAGACGAAAATGATAAGTCCACACAAAAAGGACCTTGTTTGCTTTCCAAAGAATCATAACAAGAACCTTATTGCTGTGGAGGGAGAGCATTAAGCACTGCGCCTCGCCGGTACCCTTGAAAAGGACAAAAAGTAAAGCATGATAAGATAGAAATTAAAGCAAAGTCAATAAAGTGGAGAAAACAGAATAAAACTGAAGACGATTTTAAAACAAGAGTTTAATTGGGAGAAAATGCGGACTACAGAGATATTATGTCATAGGGGTTTCAATAATGTTTATAAAAAATTATAAAAAATCGATTTATCATATAATAATAAATTCTATCCAACCAAGTTTTATATCACGTGACATTGAGGCTGTGTGTGTGTGTGTGTGTGTAAGCGACTTCTCAACTCAACTGTACGGAGCCCCTAAAGGAACATAGAATTAAAAAAAATTATATTTATATGGCGGCACGGTGGCTTAGTGGTTAGCACGTTGGCCTCTCAGCGCTAGGGATTCCCGGTTCGAATCCCCATCTGGGTGGAGTTTCCATGTTCTCCCCGTCTCTGCGTGGGTTTCCTCCGGGTTCTCCGGTTTCTTCCCACAGTCCAAAAACATGGATCAAGTCAATTGAGTTCTCCAAATTGCCCCTCATATAGAGTGTGTATGCGTGCGTGTCTGTGTGAGTGAGTGTTTGTGCCCAGCGATAGATTGGCGCCCTGTCCTGGATGTATCTGCCCAGCGCCTGAAACGTACTCCCCTGGATGGGTATGGGGAACCCCACCGCGACCCTAATAGAAGATAAAGCGGAAGATAATGAATGAAAGGATGAATATATATATATATATATATATATATATATATATATATATATATAAAGTTTATTATAAGTTGATGTATGTGGGTCAGTTTTCGGGTCAACAACAATAAACGAACACAATGGAGAACGTTCATCCGTCGAAAAAGCTTTAATGAGCTTTATTTTTTAGATTGCCTTGAAATATAAAGACATCAAATCAGTGCTTGCCCGTGAACACGGTTTTCGTCTAAGCGATTACTTAATGCAAGCGGACACTCTCTTCGAAAAACGTTTTGTGACTTGGCGGTCCTTATTTAATTAATTAGAAACCAAATTCATTATTCAGGACAGCTTTACGGTTACCGCATCAGTTTTGTGAGATATCGCAAAAAATTAATGCACGATCTCACAATAGTTTTATATATATATATATTTATTTTATTTTATTTTATTTATTTTTTCTTCCATGTCCCTTTAGGGGCTCCGTATAACTCCGCCTCTTTTCTCTGAATTTATCCTGCAGGATTTATTAGTGGTCTGTGAAAGATCAGGGTTTGCCAACAGCAGGAAGTGGTGGAGTGACGCTGAGTTCCGCCTCGGATCCCAACCATGAGAAACTGCACTACCACCAAAAGCAAGGCCTTTTGGGATTGCAGACTAGTGTCAACCTTCGAGAGTTAGTTTTCCCATGAACCTTGACATCTGGCCATCACTGACCCAGATGCAGCTGCATGTAAGATTCATCAGCGCATTCAGAAACCTTCAGCTCAGCAGAGCAAACGTGTGCTTCGGAGAATGCGGGGGTGTCGGCTTACGGTTCAGCTGTGAATGAATGCATTCTTACATTATACTGAATAATCTCATTGAGTGCGAAAACTTGTCAAGATAATGACACCGTGCACTTGGCTTATCGCATCTCATCTCATTATCTTGACCGCTTAATCCTGTAGTAGGGTCATGGGGGGGTTGCTCATGCTTACTAGGGAAGAACGTTTCGGGTGCTGGGCAGACCCAGGACAGGTCGCCAGTCCATTGCTGGGCACACACACATTCACTAACACAGACACACACTACAGATATATAGGCAATTTAGATATAGGCAATTTAGAGCAGCTAATTCACCTTGCATCCATGTTTTTGGACCATGGGAGGAAAACAGAGATCCTGATCTCCACCCAGATCGGGATTCAAACCTGGATCCCCAGTACTGAGAGACGGACGTGCAAACCACTATGCAACTGTCCTCTCTCGGCTTATCCACATTCAGTAAATGATACCAATCATAATGGCACAAAAACTTTAGCAATGGAGTAACTCTGAGTGCTTGAAGGGGGGGGGGGGGGGTCCCGGGGGGTCCCTATGCCAATCCAAGGGAGAACACCATGACATATATATATATATATATATATATATATATATATACATGCACACCGCATGTATGCACACCGCATGACATATATATATATATATATATATATATATATATATATATATATATATATATATATATATACATGCACACCGCACCTTACACTTTACTGCACGGCACCCACATACACTCTCTTCCATACCCTTCTCATATTTTATATTTAAAATTTTTATATATTAAATTTATTGTATATTTTCTTTCTTATATTTGTAAATATTGCTTTTTTTGCACAGTTGTGGGTGCTTGCTCATAAGTTTTTCACTCACCAGTACCCCAGTACTAAGTGATGTGACAATAAAAATCCTTGAATCCTTGAATATATATAGGGGCAATTAAGAGTAGCCAATTTACCTCGATTCCATGTTTTGGATTGTGGCAGGAAACCAGATTACCTGGAGAAATCCCACGTGGACATGGGAAGAACACAGAATTTCCACGCAGATCGGGATTTAAACCTGGAGACACAGCGCTGAGAGGCGAACGTGGAACCACTATGCCACCGTGCCGCCTGTAGCACATGATCTGACATTAGAATTTGAATTATTTAGCACCAATCAGAACGGCACACATGCCGTCACACTGAGTGTACACTCACTGTTTAACTTATCCATCACACATCTCTAATATTTAAAAACAGTACATGTCAGCAATACTGTCCTGCACGTTTATGTCTGTATATTGTCTATATCACTTATATCTTGTACTGTATCACTGCCATAACTCATGAATTAAATGTAAAATGCAGAAAACGTGGCGGATCAAACATTATTTACTGCCACGTCATGAAATGCAACAGTATGCAGAAACAGAGTTTGTGGGACCTAAACTGATCGCAGATGGCCCATAAAACATCCCTTAAAATACTATTCTTTGCAAAGTTTTGAACATATAAAAGTGGTTTAAATTGCACTGCGCTCTTCTGTTCCAAAAGGAAGAAGTTCTAGCCACTATTCTGTGCGACTGGAACCTTGAAGCCCAAATTCCTAATGATTTCTAAAGGTTTGCTGAGTTGACATAATCAGTACTGCACATTACCCAGAATAGAACAGGGTGGTCTGTCTCTGGTCCTTGTGGGCTGCTTGGTGGGGTGGAGCTGACCTTGGGGCGACATCCCTGCACTTTACCATGACTTATTCTGTTTACCCAGCATTCCCTATGTTTACTCAAAGTGCCTGTGGAGAGAGCCAGGCATGCATGCCACATCGGACTCCGACCACGAAGTGTGTGTTTTCGCATGTGTGTGTGTATAAATACGTTTGCAGTAGATCTCTCAGTCATATAACTTAGTTTATGAGTCGTGTTGCATTAACAGCATGATTAGCATTAAGAAATGTGTAAATAGAAAAACCTCATAGCTGGACATGATATTGGACCATGCACACTGTATATACATCTGACACATGATGTGTGCTGAATATCAGAGAGAAGACAACGGGAGAAGAGAGAGATAAGCAGTATATACTATTCACTCTATACCCCATTACCTATACGCCATCATAAGCACCAGTAAGTACACATACATGGATGTATAGATGCATTCTTGCCTGCTTAAATAATGTAGGGTGTATACAATCCATAGAACTTTGATCCCTGATCATACGATGTAAAAAAAAAATTTCATAAAAAGTATATATATATATATATATATATATATATATATATATATATATATATATATATATATATATATATATATATATATATATATATATAATTTGTAATTTAGTTTTTATACATAAACATGTTTTCCCCAGGTGGCTTAGTGGTTAGCACGTTCGTCTCTCAGGGATTCCCGGTTCGAATCCCCATCTGGGTAGAGTTTCCATGTTCTCCCCGTGTCCGCGTGGGTTTCCTCCGGGTTCTCCGGTTTCCTCCCACAGTCCAAAAACATGGATCAAGTCAATTGAGTTCTCTAAATTGCCCCATATAGAGTGTGTCTGTGTGAGTGAGTGTGTGCCCAGCGATTGATTGGCGCCCTGTCCTGGGTCTATCTGCCCAGCGCCCGAGACGTTCTCCCCTGGATGGGCATGGGGAACCCCACCGCGACCCTAATAGAGGATAAAGCGGGAGATAATGAATGAATGAATGAATGAATGACTGAATGTTTTCCCCATGTCCTTGTGGATTTCGATTTATCATATTTCAAATTTTAAGTACCTTACACTAAAAATGAATTACATTAAGGATGGCACAGTGGTGTAGTGGTTAGCACTGTTCACCGTCCATCCACCTGGACTGTTCTGTGTCCATGTGGGCTTTCTCTGGGTTCTCCAGTTTCCTCCCACAGTCCAAAAAAGAGGGATTTCAGGTGAATTGTCTTCTTAAATTGACTGCTCTATATAGTGTTTGTGTGTGTGTGTGTGATTTATATACAGTATGTTTTAACAATTTAAACAATTAGCTTAAACACTTAACTTAAACAATTATTAATTAGTTAATTTCAACATCTCTTCACTAGAAGAAGCATAATTTCTGTCTTGATGAGAAACTGTGATCAGCAGATTTGCTACAAGTGTGTGTATATATATATATATATATAGCATGAGTCTATAATGAAATTTAAAGCTGCCTCTCTGTGAAATTATAAACCACAGTGGGAAAGTATCTGTGAGTATATGTTCCCAGCATCCCAAAAGTTCCCAAAATCCCTAGAGTCCTGCATTACCCAGATCAGTATTTTGTTAACAGACATGAAGTAAACTATTCAAAAGGGACTTACTTTCCCAGGACCCTAAGTTCAGTTACATGCTATATATATATATCTAAAATATCCAGGATTAAGTGTTATGTTATAATTTAAATGTCATTCTGAAAAAAGTGGTTCTTTCCATTAATATACAGATCATTTAGCTTTCTTGGTCATTAGACAAACAGTTCAAAACACGTAAATTTCCTCATGTCGGAATAAATAAAGGCTTATCTTATTTTATCTTGATATAGTGTTTTTTCTCAGTTTTACTCAACAGTTTCTCCATATTTTCTCAGAAGCTAATGTAGCGATGTCAAATCCGTCAGTAAACTGATGTATTCTCTAAACCTCTAATCTGAATCATACACAAATATAACTTTCTGTAAGCAATCATTACTGCTGGCTGTTTAGTTTGCCTGGCATATGGTAGCTAGCGCAAGAACTAAGAACTATCATAATGGCCTCGGCCTTTTTTTAGGTTTGTAGAAACGCTACACAGCAACCATAAATGAACCGAATGCACAGGGAAGAGTAAATACAGCATGCTCCCGACCACAAAACCCCAGATTGAGAGAGAGAGAGAGCGAGTCTGAGCATGCTCCACACATATTTCTCATCATGTGGTTCTTCTGACTTCATCAGACGCGATCAGTGCAACGCAGTGAGGTCTGTGTTGCAACCCGACACGTTCCTCATAACCCAATTCCTAAGTGATTTCCTAAACTGATCAGGAAGTGACTAATGAGTGTCAGTGGATTCTACTAAAGACGGGATTCCATTCCTGATTCAGTTTCCTTCTCTGAACTCTGAAGTCGCAAACATGACAGAATGAACAGAGCCCTTGTTTTCAAATTAACGTAGTTTAAGGCTGAAGGCAGTTTGATTTCATAGTTACATTTTCATGAAGACCATTTTAGCAATCTTGAGTGATTTTAGCTTTAGCTATCATAATGACTGGAAAAATAAAAAGCACAAAAGACCCCCTAATTCTAATGTACTAATTCTCTTAATTATTCATGGTTTTCGGGGGGTATAACGTGTTGTTATTGCCTTGTTTTTCCCTTTAAGAGCGCGGTGGTGCTCTAAATTTGGCGAATTGCTATAATAACAGTGTGGCGACTTGGACTCATGTTCTTCTCCATAATGTTCTCCATTTGAGTGTGAATGGAGAACCCACAGTATAGTGTAGCTATGTATCTGCATTCTCCGTACACATACAGTCAGGTTTAATAGCGTTCAGTTCTAAACACGTGCCTGTGTTAATGATTCACCGCCAAAATGGTAGCAATGCACCGGCAATGTACCTAAACCTCATTACAGCTACAGCTACACCCATCAGGGTAGATATATTCACAAGCAGTGTTGCTATTTAAACGACACACAAGCAAAATTGGACTATTGGCAGAATGTAAGTTCAAAGAGCAACGCAATGCAGCATGTGCTAGTGTTTTATATATATATATATATATATATATATATATATATATATATATATATATATATATATATATATATATATATATATATATTATGGCTTAGTGTTTCATTCATGTTCTCCGCTCATCCATATTAGGGTTGCGGTGGTTCCCGAATGCCCCCAGGGGAGGTTCGAGTTTGCGCTGTTCTAGACCCTTGTCTGCTTGGGCGCCTCCATCGCTGGGTACCTCCTCACACACTCCACAAAAATTTAGGATCAATTAACTTGATCCAATGTGAAACCGGTGAACCCAAATTGCCACGGGGAGAACAGAGATGGGGATTCGAACCGGGAATCCCTAGTGCTGTGAGGTGAAGTGTGCTAACCAGCTGGCCACCGTGCCGCCCTGTCCTGTATATATTATGGCTTAGTGTTTTGTTCTCCTCTCAGCACTAGGGATTGCGCCCGAATCCCCAACGTTTCATGTTTTCCCTTGTCTGATGGGGGCATGGGTTTCCTCCCACAATCCAAAAACAGGGATCAAGTCAATTGAATTCTCCAAATTGAGGATATAGAGTGTGTGAAGATGAGTGAATTGCCCAGCGATGGATTGGCGAATATCCTATATATATGCTATAAACGTTCTTATGGATGGGCATATATAATAGAGGATAAAGCGGAAGATAATGAATTAATGAATTAATGAATGAATATATATATATATATATTAATATATAGGTTTACAAAAGTTTGAACACCACTGTATGAGGAGGGTTATAGAGTAAAAAAGTACAAAAATTGCTGATGTACTGATTTACTGATAAATTTGGAATAATTCAATATAATGATGACAAATTCTCCACCTCAGACAAAGAATACCTAAAAATATATATTTCCAAAGATTTAGAATTTCTTTATGCTAAAATTTTAACATATTTAATGCTTACACTAATATTTTAATATTGTGAACAAAATATGCTACATGATTTTAATGGTGTGACAGTGTCCCACCCAATAAAAAAAAATCAAACAACTGTTAAGTGATACTCAAACTTTTTACTGTTTCTCCTCAAATTCCCCACCCCCAAAGCTGAAGGACCGCAGACTGTCTGCTTTACACAACGAATGTCACGCCAGAATTATGGCTTTACAACTTAAACTGTAACTGTAGACCGTTTGAGATCTACTTCTGCTTTATCACTTTGCTGGGAGGAAGATAAAAAGCACCATCTTGACGGAGGCAGCTTTAGTCCACATGGCTCATCCATTTAAATCAACTTAAAAGAAAGCCAAGCCAAGAAATACAGATCTGAGATCAGCTGCTATATCGCCGTCCAGTTACAAATGTTAAGATATTGAAGATGATCTGTAGAGAGATCAGGTCTCACTTTGACTCACATGAAGAACCAGAGGATTACTGTAATCTGAGAAGCTCCAACAAGACCATAAAGCACTGCACTAAATCTTAAATGCTAAACCTGAAGCAGCCCCATCGAGGTCCACATGCTGGTCACAGAGCTTTAATCAGGTTAGGAATCACCCTGTGTGTTTAATGACTCGAGTCTGAGCTTCGGCTGAAACCAAATCTTAGAACAACAGATCTGAGAACTGACGGATGAGGTGTTCCAGCAGTTCCATGGAACACTTTAGAGTTCATCCATTGGATTTCTGTTAAAAGCTTGAATGGGTAACCTTTACTATCCAGGGGAGAACATTTCGGACAGGGAACCAATCCATCGATGGGCACACACTCACTCACACACAGTCATAGAGGAAGTCTTGTGATCTGAAGGTCCCAGATTCAATTCCCGTTTCCTATTTGGTCAATATGCAAAGGGGCAAATTAGAGCAGCCATTTCACCTTGAATCCATGTTTTTGGACTGTGGGAGGAAACCGGAGAAACTCGGAGGAAACCCACGCGGACACGGGGAGAACATGGCAACTCCACTCAGATTGGGATTCAAACCGGGAACCCCAGTGCTGTGAGGCAAACGTGCTAAACCACTAAACCACCGTGCCGCCCCTTTAAATTCATCCATCCATTCCATCCATCCATTATCTTCCACTTTATCCTCTATTAGGGTCGCGGGGGGTTCCCCATGCCCATCGAGGGGAGAACGTTTCAGGCGCTGGGCAGATACACCCAGGACAGGGCGCCAATTTATCACTGGGCACACACTCACTCACACAAATACACTTTATATGGGGCAATTTGGAGAATTCAATTGACCCTTTTTCCATGTTTTTGGACTGTGGGAGGAAAACGGAGATCCAGGAGGAAACTGGGAGAACATGGAAACTCCACCCAGATGGGGATTCGAACCGGGAATCCCTAGTGCTGAGAGGAGAACGTACTAACAAGTCTCTGTGCCGTGCGCCCCTATATATATATATATATATATATTCATTCATTATCTCCCGCTTTATCCTATATTAGGGTCGCGGTGGGGTTCCCCATGCCCATCCAGGGGAGAACGTTTCGGGCGCTGGGCAGATAGACCCAGGACAGGGCACCAATCCATCGCTGGGCACACACTCACTCACACAGACACACTCTATATGGGGCAATTTGGAGAATTCAATTGACTTGATCCCTGTTGTTGGACTGTGGGAGGAAACCGGAGAACCCGGAGGAAACCCACGCGGACACGGGGAGAACATGAAAACTCCACCCAAATGGGGATTCAAACCGGAAATCCCTAGCGCTGAGAGGCGAACGTGCTAACCACTAAGCCACCGTGCCGCCATATATATATATATATACATACACACACACACACACACACACACACACACACACACACACACAATCACACATTTTATATATATATATATATATATATATATATATATATATATATATATATATATATATATATATATATATATATATATATATATATACAGTACATACAGTATACATACATATATATTGTGTGTTTCATATTCTCGATCCCTATTAGCTTCTTGTTAGTCCCCGTGATCCTCAATGTTAGAAGTGGGTTTTAGGTCTTCAGACTTTCTCTTCTTTTATCAATTGTAAGAACATTCCAGACATTGTTGATAGAGATTACGTACTGCGCTGCTTTTTCAGCTGGACTCAAGCTGAATAGCCATTTTTGGACCGTAGATAATACTCTCTATTATTAGTAAGTGAAATCCTCTTTTCACGATGACCCAAACTGAAGCATACAATATGTGAAAGAACTGGAGGTAAGGGAATATTGAAGGACATTTGCAGGAGAATGTGTAAATATAATGGGCTTGGCGTTCTAATGGTCTCCCAGCCATAATGTATTTAATTCACTCTAAAGAAAAAAACACATTACTCCTGAGAGGACCTTGAAAGTACGACAGGAAATGGCTGAAATCTCAGAAGCCAACAAATGGATTGTGTAGATGGAAGGTTCGTTTAGTGAAGCAGATCATTTCCTGCTGCAAGCCTGCGAGTGCAGATTAATGCAGAAGCTTTTCTTTAAAGGATAAAAGGATACAGTCTTAATGCAAATGTTTAAGCTCCGCCGGACAAATCTCATGTTTTATTGATGTTCTAGGTGAAATATGGTCTAAACATTTTCCATAAGGATTCTGCACATTTTAACACATGGTTACTATTTACATTTACATTTACATGACATTTGGTCATTTAACACATCGCTTTTATCCAAAGCGACTTACGAAGCAAGGTATTGCCGCCCTTAATGGAAACAGCCGAATAAAGCAATATACTGTCCAAATTTTTAGAATTAGTCTATATAGTAGTTTATTTTAATAACAATATTGGCTTTTATTTGCAGGGAATATTTAAATATTTTATTTCTATTTTTATTCTCTGTATTAAACGTGGCGGCACGGTGGCTTAGTGGTTAGCACCTTCGCCTCTCAGCACTAGGGATTCCCGGTTCGAATCCCCATCTGGGTGGAGTTTCCATGTTCTCCCCGTGTCTGCGTGGGTTTCCTCCGGGTTCTCCGGTTTCCTCCCACAGTCCAAAAACATGGATCAAGTCAATTGAATTCTCCAAATTGCCCCATATAGAGTGTGTCTGTGTGTGCCCAGTGATAGATTGGCGCCCTGTCTATCTGTTTTAGAACTAAACACAGCATGTCAGAAAATATGATTAGTAAAAAGTATGTGTTTTAAAAGCTTTTAAAAACATTACATTGTGAGTTGGTTTTCTATTTAAAGTATTTCTATAACATTTTGGTCTGTAGGCAGCACGGTGGCTTAGTGGTTGGCACGTTTGCCTCTCAGCACTAGGGATTCCCGGTTCGAATCCCCATCTGGGTGGAGTTTCCATGTTCTCCCCGTGTCCGCGTGGGTTTCCTCCGGGTTCTCCGGTTTCCTCCCACAGTCCAAAAACATGGATCAAGTCAATTGAATTCTCAAAATTTCCCCATGTAGAGTGTGTCTGTGTGACTGAGTGTGTGCCCAGCGATGGATTGGCGCCCTGTCCTGGGTCTATCTGCCCAGCGCCTGAGACGTTCTCCCCTGGATGGGCATGGGGAACCCCACCGTGACCCTAATAGAGGATAAAGCGGGAGATAATGAATGAATGAATGAATGAATGAATGTATTAAACGTATGTAAGATGGTTTTATGGCCAAAGTTACAACTACAACTGCGTAATGTTGGTGGCATGAGCGTTAGTTTGGTGTTGCACATCTTTGTTTAATAAAGGGTTTAATGTAGCATCAGTCAGAGACAGATCATTTGCAAAGTATTTATTATATTATTAATAATAACAATAATTGCAGTTGTAAAATACATGGACTTTTGTGTCAGTTTTGAATGAGGGAGTCTTTTCAGTCAGAACAGTCCTGGGGGTTTCAGATGTAGCCTATGATGTCGTTACAGATGATGGGCTGCCGGCTTCCTGTCTGCATGAGTGCTACAAAGCGGTGAAAGTCTGTATCCATATCCTGTAGGTCCATGTGCGATTTGTGGAAAAAAGGAATTTTGCGTGGGACGTCCACCGGACACGACAGACGCTTGGTGGCGTTGGCCGCTCTGTTGGATCGTGGCAGGTCCGAAGACTTTTTATACACGTCTATGTTTTGGGAAATCCTGGCTATCCTCTGCCTCACGTTGACTAGGAAGTCTTTGGCGAGCCGCCTGCTCACGCTAGGCCTCGGTTCCGTCGGTTCTGATGGACATTCAGGCAAATCCATCCAGTTGTGCACGAGGTCAGCAAAGCTGTTATCTCCAAGAACGAGTGGCTGCCTGTTGCGACCACGTGTCAGCAGAGCTGAGGTCCAGTCCTCTGGCTCCGGCGCCGCTTCAAACGAAGTCCACTTCTCCAGGCAGACATCCGATGTGGATTTAGGACGTGACCTGGTCCGGTTCTGGGACGACGGCGCTTTATCACAGTCCAGGTCCAAAGATGAAATGCGGGTCTTTCGGAGTCTGCGCCGTACCACGCTCCCGTCGTCTTGCCACGACGACTCGGAATAACCCGAATCGAACTCCAGACTGCTGGCCGCACTGCTGTCCTCATCCTCCGGGTGGCATGGGAGACGACAGGCAGAATCGGAGCTGCTGGCGTCGCTGATACGGAGCCTTGCACGCCGTTCACGACGCTCAATGAGCAACTTGCATGCACCGGAAATGGGTGGGGGGGCCGGGTAGGTTCTGCGTAGCTGCTTCAGGTCTTGTAGCGAGCGCATCATACAGCGCATGTGCTCGCCCAGACATCCACCCGAGTCCTGCACACACAACTGACAAAAAAAAAAAAAAAAAAAAAGATTTATTAGTTGACATAATCATGACAATTGCAAGGTCTTATCAGCATCAGAATCTACAACATGGTCAAAAGTATGTAGGTATTTAAAAATACCAAGGAGAATTGGCTGCTCTGAATTGTCCTTATCTAAATTGCCCCTATATAATGTGTGTGTGTGTGTGAGACAGTGTGCTCATTGATGTATAGGCGCACTGTCCTGGGTGTATCTGCCCAATGCATTAAATGATCTCCCCTACACGGGCATGGGGACCGACCCCCTCCCCCCCCACGAATTTAGTCCATTGTGCATTGTATTAAGTGATCGAGAAAATGAGATAATTTCTTGGAAATTCCATCTCATTATCTTCCTCTACTCAGGACTAGGGTCTTGGGGGGGGGGGGGGGGGTTCTGCTAAAGCCCATGAAGGATAGAATGTTTCAAGCGTTGTGCAGATATCACCATACAATATATTGCTGAGCACATATACACTATATGGGGCAATTTAGAGCAGCAAATTAACTCTGAATTCATGGACTTTTTTGGACTGTGGGAGGAAATCAGTGAACCCGAATGAAACCTATGAGTTCATGGGGAGAACATAGAAACCACCCAGATTGGGATTCAAACCTGGATCCCAAGAATCGAGAGGTAAACATGTTAACCACTACACCACCGCACCACCAGATCTTAGAAATGTCACTGACAATTTTGGTTTCCTGGACAAGGTTCTCTGCAAAATCATCTAAAATGTCAAATGTAGCTACTGACTCCTGTTCTCCTTGGCAACAGAGCTGTTGTTGACACCAACGCTTATTGTCATTGTGCGGATGTTTAGATTTGCGGATATGTTTGATTTTGTTAAGTCCTGAGCGATCCCAAAGAGCGATGATGTAATCGCTACATCATCAGAATGTTAAGACATTCAGCATGTTCCAAACACAATGCTCTGTAAAGACATGCCAAAGCCAACTGTGCAGTTCAACAAACCTGCAAAGCCTTTAAGATTTACTCAATCTTCAACTAACAAACGGGTCTTGGGATGAATTTCCATCTATTCGATCATTTCTATTCAGAACCTGGTCTGAGGTCAGTGAATACTGACAGGTATATCTAATAACCAATGCTAAATCGAATCCAAAACAAGGTTCCACCTGAAAAGCCTCCAGATTGAATGCCCTCTTGGTTTTCACACGCTTAGATTCTTCAACACGTTTGGACTTGAAGGACTGATCGGAGCTGCACCCTCGTCTATTCACCAATAGAACACAACAATACAACAGTCAGGGATTCGTCATCACATTATCCAGACAGTAACACCCGGCTTGGATGAGAACGTGTCGAAATCGGTTAAGGGAACTCAGTCATGCCACACCTGATCAATTAAAGGATCATTAGATACGCCCACAAGTCATCAGGAAAGCAATGCTCAGGTCTGCACACCCTGCACAGGGGTACTTCTGCAAGCCTGGACATCAAATGAGACTCATTATAAAGCATCATTCTACAATTCCAGACTGTAGCCCATCTGTTTGTGTTCTACAGTACATACTGTGTACGTCCCCTTTACTCTGTTCTAATGGTCAGAACACCAATAGTAGCACCACAGAGCAGGGATTATTTGGTGGGTGCATTATTCCTATCCCAGCAGTGTCACTGAGGTGGAGAAATGAAACTCCAGCAGCACTGCTGCACTAAAACCCCCTCACCACATCAGTGTCACTGCAGAACTGACAAGAAACAATCCACCACCCAAATGATACCTGTTCTGTGATGCTCATGACCAACAGAGAACAGAGAACCAACAGGGGACTATCAATGGTAGCTGTGGTAGATTGCAGGGGTAGGGGGGACATCCAGGGGAGAACGTTTCAGATGCTGGGCAGATCGATCACTGCGCACACACTCACTTACACAAAATACACACATACACAATTTATAGCAGTCAATTCACCTTTAATCCATATTTTTGGTCTGTGGGAGGAACCCGGAGAGCCCGGACAAAACCAACATGGACACAGGGAGAACATGTAAACTCCACCCAGATTGGGATTCGAACCTGGATCCTCAGAGCTGAGACAGACGTGCTCAGCACTATTTTCTGCAAAAGCCTGAAGTCAAACTGTACAGTGCGAATTCTGCGTTTAAAGGCCTCCATTTTAACTTTCTTTTACATAAGACATTCTCTTCGTGATAAAACCTCTGGCAGGCATCTTCATCCAGAGTCCCGAGCGTAAACTATGGCAGAGAGAACAACTACAAATAAAAGCCCAAACTTTTCCACTGACTTCTGAAAGAACCCTTACATCACCCTCAACAACCAATCAGGGTCATCTTGCACACAAGGTCCCTGTGGAGGTTTTCGTAATACAGATGAGATCTGTTTCAGGCAGATAGCAGAACTTAGGAACATAATCTGGCACTAAAATCACCCTGAACTGATTTGACTCTCTGTGGTTCTGCGCTCAAGAATCAGACTGTTCTCATACTGTGCAGAACCTTAACTGAGTAAGTGCTGCAAACTCACTGCAAAACAGACTGTCTGTGTTCGAAAGTATGAAATCAAAACCTATATAAACATTTTTGCAAAGTTGTTGACATATATACACAGACACAGCTTAGATTTAACATTCAATACAGTGAATAAATTCAGATTTCACGGACAAACCCCAAGTAAAGATTTCAGTATTGCATCTGAATGTGCATTTATACATGTGACCTATTTAAATCCTAATCCTAATCCATGATAAATCCCAATTTAACTGTAAATTCAATTATGTTAGGATACATTCATAATAAACTAATACTTTCCTATGAACCCCCCCCCCCCCCCCCCCCCCCACACACACACACACACACACACACACAGACACACTTAAATGAACTGTGATATGGAGCATCAAGCAGTAAACATTTAATATGCAACCACGCTTTAATTAACATGTAAACAGTATATACGCTTGAATGATGTACAGTAGATTACAGGATTTTCTGCAACTGTCTATTTTTTAAATACATGTTTTAATCTATTTATTAACTTTTTTTTGAATATATATATATATATATATATATATGTACACACACACACTGGTGCACATTCTACTCCATTAAAAATCCTTACGAAATCTGCTACTTTTAAATTTAATCCCATTGTGACGTAACACCATGGCTGCTACAACGATCAGATTATTATTGCTCAGATTATTTGAAGATAACATTTAAACCAATGAAGTGCCTCATATGACTACTGAAATATAAAATCAGTCTTGTAAACTACGTTTAATCTACTGAAGGTCCAAAGAGTGATAAACCTAATATGGAAATGAATTAATACATGCTTTTAAAAGCATATATGTTTTTTTCTTTAAGATTTTTTATTATAACAGAACCATTAATGCGCGAAATGCTTTCACTTTAATAACACATCGCATACATAAGGTTTTAAAGTTGAATAAACCTATAAAGGTGCTTAAAGGGGCCTGTTCAGAAACACATTAGAATTACAATAGTAATATGATTATTTATTTTACATTTACAGCGATATGAGGTTATAGAACGACGTGTGATTTTAAATAATTATAATATTATATATATCAAAAAATAATAATAAAGCATAACTAACGCATTTCAATGGCATTTCAGACTCGTGTGTTCAAAGTGCACTGGATAAAGAGACAGACGTTAGACTGAAACATTTACTCTTATAATCCCTTATATCTTATTATATAAACCGATTATCATCGGGTCCATTTAAGCCTCAAACGTAAATCAGACACATAATAATAATAATAATAATATTAATAATAATAATAATAATTCATTCATTATCTCCCGCTTTATCCTATATATTAGGGTCGCGGTGGGGGGGTTCCCCATGCCCATCCAGGGGAGAACGTTTCAGGCGCTGGGCAGATACACCCAGGACAGGGCGCCAATCTATCACTGGGCACACACTCACTCACACAAACACATATATATCTTATATGGGGCAATTTGGAGAACTCAATTGACTTGATCCATGTTTTTGGACTGTGGGAGGAAACCGGAGAACCCTGAGGAAACCCACGCAGACACGGGGAGAACATGAAAACTCCACCCAGATGGGGATTCGAACCTGGAATCCCTAGTGCTGAGAGGCGAACATGCTAAACCACTAAGCCACCGTGCCGCCTAATAATAATAATAATAATAATAATAATAATAATAATAATAATAATAATAATAATAATAATAATAATACGCACCATGTTTTCAGGATGAAGGTGTGAAGAAGCTTCTGCTGCTGAAGACAGTCCGCTCGTTAAACGGGGATCAGTGACGTGGGCAGCAGAGGGTTAAGCTCGTGCACATCTGATGAAATCAGTTCAGTCGGACGCAGAGCGGGTGAACAGAGCGACGCGAGCGCAGTACAGATGTTGCTCCGTCCGCAGCTGGAGAAACTTCTCAGCAGCAGCTGCCTGCGGACCGCAGGTTTGAGCGTGTGCCTCGCTGAGCGGCCAGCCAATCAGAGGCAGGCGGGATGTAGGCGGCCAATCAGGAGTCGCGCGTGAAATCCGAGCGCCTATATAAGGCCGCGCTGCCTCGACGCGGCAGAGAGCTGCAGGTTTGAATGAGACGCGGGCGGCGTGACGTCACGGTTCACCGAACTAAACACGACATGAATTTAAAAAAACACCCAGAAAGATCAGAAAAGCTCGATTTACCTTCGATTACCAGAAACCTTTTAAAGTTAACTGCACAGAAACAGGCCACGTCAGAGTAGAAAATGTAAGTTTGGTGTTAAACAATGTTAAAAACAGTCAAAGTAAACGGTTCTGTTTCATTAACCATGTTTATTCATGTTTTCGATTATTTACAACATTAATAAAACAATCTATGACCTTACAGTTTTTATGTATGTGTGTGTGTATATATATATATATATATATATATATATATATATATATATATATATATATATATATACACACACACACACACACACACACACACACATACATATATATATATATATATATATATATATATATATATATATATATATATATATATATATATATATATATTTCCATGGAGTTTCCATGTTCTCCCCGTGTCCGCGTGGGTTTCCTCCGGGTTCTCCGGTTTCCACCCGCAGTCCAAAAACATGGAACAAGTCAATTGAGTTCTCCAAATTGCCCCAAATAGAGTGTGTCTGTGTGAGTGAGTGAGTGTGTGCCCAGCGATGGATTGGCGCCCTGTCCTGGGTCTATCTGCCCAGCGCCCGAGACGTTCTCCCCTGGACCTGGACCCTAATAGAGGAAAAAGTGGGTGATAATGAATGAATGAATATATATATATATACATATATATATATATATATATATATATATATGTGTGTGTGTGTGTGTGTGTGTGTGTGTGTGTGCCCCTTTCTTTCATAGAGTCCATCTGTGTTCTGTGTTGTTGTTAGTTTCCTGTTGGTTCTCTGTTCTCTGTTGGTCAGGAGCATCACAGAACAGGTATCATTTGGGTGGTGGATTGTTTCTTGTCAGTTCTGCAGTGACACTGATGTGGTGAGGGGGTTTTAGTGCAGCAGTGCTGCTGGAGTTTCATTTCTCCACCTCAGTGACACTGCTGGGATAGGAATAATGCACCCACCCAATAATCCCTGCTCTGTGGTGCTACTATTGGGGTTCTGACCATTAGAACAGAGTAAAGGGGACCTACACAGTATGTACTGTAGAACACAGATGAACTACAGTCTGGAATTGTAGAACTACAAATTCTATATAAATGTATACAGGGCTTAACGCTAAAAGCGGTACGCAATTTAGCTGTTATTTTAGTTAGTTACATTTGTGATATAAATGCTGACTGAGTCAATAATACAGTATATCGCGCCCTCTACTGGCTGCTGCTGTTACGCGAAAAAAAAACACCAAACCAGAAGCGTAAGAAAGGCAACGATCAGCAGAGAAAATTACATAATTAAAACAAATGTTATATTGAATATTATTACCACACGAATCCAGTTCTGTTTTAGAACTAAACACATTATGTCAGAAAATATGATTAGTAAAAAGTATGTGTTTTAAAAGCTTTTAAAAACATTACATTGTGAGTTGGTTTTCTATTTAAAGTATTTCTATAACATTTTGGTCTGTGGGCGGCACGGTGGCTTAGTGGTTAGCACGTTTGCCTCTCAGCACTAGGGATTCCCGGTTCGAATCCCCCATCTGGGTGAGTTTCCATGTTCTCCCCGTGTCCGCGTGGGTTTCCTCCGGGTTCTCCGGTTTCCTCCCACAGTCCAAAAACATGGATCAAGTCAATTGAATTCTCAAAATTGCCCCATATAGAGTATGTCTGTGTGAGTGTGTGCCCAGCGATGGATTGGCGCCCTGTCCTGGGTGTATCTGCCCAGCGCCCGAGACGTTCTCCCCTGGATGGGCATGGGGAACCCCACCGCGACCCTAATAGAGGATAAAGCGGGAGATAATGAATGAATGAATTTTGGTCTGTGTGTGTGTGTGTGTGTGTGTGTGTGTATCCCTTAGAGAAGCGGTCAGGTCAAATGCTTAAGATTACCCCCCAACCAATTAAGCAGAATGAATCCTGTCGTCCACAATTTAGAGTTGTGTACTTTTCTTTTTGTCCTTATAGTTTGTGTGCAATATCCTGAATTTCAGAAGAAGAATTAAACACTGAAACCCAATCCAGAAACACAAAGAGAGCTAATCTTTAATCTGCTGAGTTATTCTGTGAGATCACTTAACTGATTCTCTGTGAGGTGTTCAGCTGGAAGAAGTCAGAGATCATTAAAGGCCTTTTAGAAGTTAAATCCTGAACAGTTTTAGATTTCAGCTCCTAACAATAAAGCAAATGTCATTAGTTACATAACATTTCCTCCAACAGCAAATCAGAACAGCTGCTTTTCTATCCAACACCACATTTAATGATGTACCATCTGTTCAGAATGCATTGTATTTATTGCAAATATATAATCATACAAGGCGGCATGGTGGCTTCGCCTCTCAGCACTAGGGATTCCCGGTTCGAATCCCCATCTGGGTGGAGTTTCCATGTTCTCCCCGTTTCTGCGTGGGTTTCCTCTGGGTTCTCCGGTTTCCTCCCACAGTCCAAAAACATGGATCAAGTCAATTGAATTCTCCAAATTGCCCCATATTGAGTGTGTCTGTGTGAGTGAGTGTGTGCCCAGCGATGGATTGGCATCCTGTCCTGGGTGTATCTGCCCAGCGCCCGAGACGTTCTCCCCTGGATGGGCATGGGGAACCCCACCGCGACCCTAATAGAGGATAAAGCTGAAGATAATGGATGAATGAATGAATATAATCATAGATTTTTCTTAAGTGCAATGCATGAGGAGGACACCAGGTGTCGCCAAAATGACTGCTGTGTTGTGTATACGGTATATATACTTACCAACCAAAAACGTCTTGGGGGTCTCTATCTGTTAAGTGGAGGAACATAATGACTGTGAAGTTAACCACCTTAAAGTGCTAGATCTGAGGTCAGCACACTGCACTGCACAGCCTGCTCTTCACACACATGTAAAATATCTAAATGAGGGCTTTAATGGTAAAAACTGGAGTTTTCAGGAGATTTGTGAGATGATCTCCAGGTAAAAAGCAAAGCAGGTGCAGGTGAATTCACCCCTCACAGACCTCATCCAGATCATCCGTGCATGTCATCGCAGCAGATGTGTGAGAATGCAGAGGAACAGTTCAGATTCAGGAAGCCATGCAGATTCAGATGAAAGCGATAAGGTGGAGCGAGTCTGGTTCTTATCTTACTCTCCAACAGCTGGGAACTAAGACTCATCTGATCTCCAACCTACACACGTCCTCATCACACTGCTGCAGGTTTCAGTCTTATAGACCGACACTAAATCCTGCATCATAACAGAAGATCGGGGAGTTTTTTCTTGCCACTGTCGCTGTCACTTTCCTGAAAGGGAAACACCCTCACTATCTGTACATCTGTGTCCTGCACTGTTGATGCTGCCCAGTCGCTTAAGGAGGATGAGTCCTCCACCGAGCCTTGGTCCTCACAAGGGTTTTTTAATTATACATTTTTTAATCCAACTCCAGAATTTTTCTTGCCACTGTTGCTTCTTGCATTTACTGCATTTGCATTTAGAACTCTATGAATCTGCTTCGAGATGATGTACCATTGTAAAAAGCTCTAGATAATTTAAAAGAGAATCATTTTTTAAGCAGTTCAGATTAAATTCAGTACAGAATAAGTTGGCATGCAGTAATTCCCACCCCATCCAACTGTAAACAACAAACATATAGGGTTCTACTAATTTGGAACATTATAACATATGGTAGTACCAGGGCTACATTAACTCCAATACAATGTTGATATACTTTTACTTATTCATTGTACTTTTGACTTAACTACAGCTTCAGCTCCAATTTTAAAGAATGACTCAAAAAGGCTTTTAAAATACATCACATTAGATTTGAATAAACCAGCATTGTGATTCTGGGTTTGTGTCATTCATTCATTCATTATCTCCCACTTTATCCTCTATTAGGGTCGCGGTGGGGTTCCCCATGTCCATCCAGGGGAGAACGTCTCGGGCGCTGGGCAGATACACCCAGGACAGGGCGCCAATCCATCACTGGGCACACACTCACTCACACAGACACACTCTATATGGGGTAACCACTAAGCCATCGTGCTGCCTCTGGGTTTGTGTAACATATAAATTTAGGGTATTTAACATCAAGGTTTACATGAATCTGAATCTTACATCATAACTGAACATTAGATTGTAATTTATATTATATTTCCTTTTTAATTAATAAACAGAAGACAAGTTAGATTTCAAAGCATGACCTACACACTGCAGGTTTAGGAACACCCGAACAAACCATGAGTTTTAGAAAGTTAATGAACCCAACTTTTGTCAATAGATGGCAGTGTTGGTCACCTTACACCCTGAACACACAAACACCCAGGTTGTGTATTGTAGACTCTTTCATTCAAAGCGAACAAGTCTCCCAACTTAATAGATCACATGATACAGCATCAGAGTAGCAACGAGGGTTAAGGGCCTTGCTCAGGGGCCCACATTTGTTGCTGCACTGATGCTGTATCTTATGATCTATTAAGCTGACCAAACCCCAACACCTTAACCATGGAGCCATCACCACGTATGAGGAGTTCTTAACCTTTCTGAATTATAGTTCATATCTAAAATCCTTGGAAACACATTTTCAAATAAATAAAATCGGAAACTCTAGGTCAGCTGTAAAAAAAATAAAAAAATAAAAAAAAAAAGAATTAATAAGTGTATATATATACTCAGTGCTCCTTTTAACAATCAGATCCACCATCTTCATTTCCCAACTTAATGGTTGAGGTTAGAATATCTGTTTTTCGGGGTGGGGGGTATAGGGGATATGCTTACCCAGTGAATCCCCCACATTGTAATCTG
>JAFMOC010000061.1:1447500-1450000 GCA_019802505.1 Corydoras sp. C115
CAGTGCAAAGTCAATGGACATGTCTCATCACATTATCCATCCATCCATTCATTATCTTCTGCTTTATTCTCTAATAGGGTTGCGGGGGGGGGGGGGGTTCCCCATGCCCATCAGGGGAGAATATTTCAGGCGCTGGGCACCCAGGACAGGACACCAATCTATAGCTGGGCACACACTCACTCACACAAACACACTCTATATGGGGCAATTTGGAGTACTCAATTGACCTTGATCCATGTTTTTGGACTGTGGGAGGAAACCGGAGAACCCGGAGGAAGAACGTGCTAACCACTAATCCACTGTGCCGCCCTCATCACATTATCTTCCACTTAATTCGATATTAGGGTTACAGAATGTTCCTCATGTCCATCCAGGAGAACATTTCAGGCGCTGGGCAGATACACCCAAGACAGGGCATCAGTACATCACTGGGCACACACTTACACACACTATACAGGGGCAATTTAGAGCAGCCGATTCATTAAACTCCATCCAGATCGGGATTCAAACCTGGATCCACAGCACTGATGGAAATGTTGTAACTGTCCATCCATCCATTATCTCCCGCTTTATCCTCTTTTAGGGTCGTGGGGGGGTTCCCCAAGCCCATCCAGGGGAGAACGTTTTGGGCGCTGGGCAGATACACAATCTATCGCTGGACACACACTCACTCACACAGACACGCACTATATGGGGCAATTTGGAGAACTCAATTGACTTGTTCCATGTTTTTGGACTGTGTGACGAAATCGGAGAACCCGGAGGAAACCCACGCGGACAAGGGGAGAACATGGAAACTCCACCCAGATGGGGATTCGAACCTGGAATCCCTAGTGCTGAGAGGAGAACATGCTAAACTCTAAGCCACCCTATGTTGTAACTAATATCAGTGTATTGTGAATTAACATTAAGGAGTCTCACCATCTCCTCATCCTCAGCCAACACGAGGTCGTAAGCGCTCATGGCCACGCAGAAGATGATGGCTGTGACCCCTTCGAAGCAATGGATCCATTTTTTCCTTTCAGAACGTTGACCTCCCACATCGAACATCCTGCAATCAGCAGTGCATCCAGTTTCAGTTTCACTTTGGTGATTGAGTTAAAGATTTATAAATCAAATCAATGTGAGGAAATCGTTCTGTCTGCTACCATCACTCTGTCTGAACTTCTCAAAGTGTGTCCTCATCCACAACACTGTCAGAATGTTACAGCAGCAACCACACTGGACTTCATAGTCGAATGTACCATTTTGACCACATGGGGGCGCCCATGGCTGCTGCTAAGCATTAGTTTTTACATGAAATATCTTTGTTTTCGTTATATATATATAGCCTTTTGTCAAATAAAACTCATTGATCTGAGTGTTTTAGGTTTTTCCTTTGAAGTGGAAAAAAGTCCAGAACGGGGATCCCATTTACGGTGCTCTAGAAAAACAAGTAAAATATAAAAAAAAAAAACTTTTTTAAAAACCACGCTTATAGCGCCATCTTGTGGTGAAATTTTAACAGATTCGACTATCAGTCGACTATAGGGAAAATCTGACGAATCAGATTCGACTATGAAAGTCCTTAGTTGAAGACACCCCTACTGATCTGTAAGGATCTAGGGAACCTTGATAACAGAACTCATTCGAAATGACATCACACCGATCGGATGGACAGAGCCGGACAGTCGGAATTCCATTAATGACTGAACTGAATCATTACAGGACGATCAAGGAGGACAGAGTCCCCACTGAGCCTTGGTCCTCCCAAGGTCTCTTTCTCAAAAACCAACACCACCAGATGGGAAGACCAAGTGGCACAACTAGCACAGAACCAAAATGTTCCAAAGTTCCACTTGCAACACACTCGTCCGTTTATATTGTCCTTACAGGAAACACTTTTATTTTTATTTTATTTTTAAAGAATATAAATATGTACTTTAAGGGACACATTATTTATTTTACTTTTTGCAAAAGGATTTAATATTTCAAGTTGTAAAGCATATTTTTTTTTATATTTAGCAAATGCCCATGTTAGCAATGCGTTGTATGTTTTCCATGACAAAGTGTTTACATTTACATTTGGTCATTTATTGGACGCTTTTATCCAAAGCGACTTACAAGGTGAGCACAGGGTTAATCACATCATCCCTGGAGCAATGAGGGTTAAGGGTCTTGCTCAAGGACCCACATTGGTAACTTCACTGGTAACTGGTAAATTCAGTGGACCTGGGATTTGAACCCCCAACACCAAAACCACTGAGCTACCACTCCCTCATGTTATTTCATGTTAATGTAAAAAATAAATAAAAATAAAATAAGAAACTGTAGAGCGTTCCTGTGATTTCAGGTCTTTTTTGGTAAAGTGAATCATCACATAATAATCCTGATTGAAGTTGCGGTAGCTCAGTTGTTCGGGTGTTGGGCTACAGTATGAAGGATGTAGGTTCAAATCCCAGGTCCACTGAATGTGGCTCCTTAAGCAAGACCCTTAACCCTCATTGCTGCAGGGTGCTGC